>JAZKLR010000647.1:0-258889 GCA_037103525.1 Ganaspis brasiliensis | reverse complement strand
GAAAATATATGATATTTGTCGAAAAATTTTTTTGTGCATTTTGCCTAAATTTTCTGGCGAGGCAAAAATTGATTGAATTTTCATTTTTTGACAAGTTGAAAGTAACGCGCAGTCCTTTAATTTTTGTTCAATTTTATTCGTTACTAGATGTAAAAGTTGGAAATTAGATCTAGAAATATTGAAAATATATGATATTTGTCTGAAAATTTTTTTGTGTATTTTGCCAAATTTTTCTGGCGAGGCAAAAATTGATTTCATTTTCATTTTTTGACAAGTTGAAAGGAACGCGCAGTTCTTTAATTTTTGTTCAATTTTGTTCGTTACTAGATGCAATAGTTTGAAATTAGATCTAGGAATATGAAAAATATATGATATTTGTCTAAAAATTTTTTTGTGCATTTTGCCAAATTTTTCTGGCGAGGCAAAAATTGACTGAATTTTCATTTTTTGACAAGTTGAAAGTAACGCGCAGTCCTTTCATTTTTGTTCAATTTTGTTCGTTAATAGATGAAAAAGTTTGAAATTAGATCTAGAAATATAGAAAATATATGATATTTGTCTGAAAACTTTTTTGTGCATTTTGCCTAATTTGTCCGGCGAGGCAAACATTGATTGAATTTTCATTTTTTGACAAGTTAAAAGTAACGCGCAGTTCTTTAATTTTTGTTTAATTTTATTCGTTACTAGATGTAAAAGTTTGAAAGTAGATCTAGAAATATGGAAAATAATTGATATTTGTCTAAAATTTTTTTTGTCTATTTTGCCAAATTTTTCTGGCGAGGCAAAAATTGATTGAATTTTCATTTTTTGACAAGTTGAAAGTAACGCGCAGTCCTTTAATTTTTGTTCAATTTTATTTGTTACTAGATGTAAAAGTTGGAAAGTAGATCTAGAAATATAGAAAATAATAAATATTTGTCTGAAAATTTTTTTGTGCATTTTGCCAAATTTTTCTGGCGAGGCAAAAATTGATTGAATTTTCATTTTTTGACAAGTTGAAAGTAACGCGCAGTCCTTTAATTTTTGTTCAATTTTGTTCGTTAATAGATGCAATAGTTTGAAATTAGATTTAGAAATATGGAAAATATATGATATTTGTCTGAAATTTTTTTTGTGCATTTTGCCAAATTTTTCTAGCGAGGCAAAAATTGATTAAATTTTCATTTTTTGACAAGATGAAAGTAACGCGCAGTCCTTTAATTTTTGTTCAATTTTGTTCGTTAATAGCTGAAAAAGTTTGAAATTAGATCTAGAAATATGGAAAATATATGATATTTGTCTGAAAATTTTTTTGTGCATTTTGCAAAATTTTTCTGGCGAGTCAAAAATTGATTGAATTTTCATTTTTTGACAAGATGAAAGTAACGCGCAGTTCTTTAATTTTTGTTTAATTTTGTTCGTTACTAGATGCAATAGTTTGAAATTAGATCTAGAAATATGGAAAATAATTGATATTTGTCTGACAATTTTTTTGTGTATTTTGACAAATTTTTCTGGCGAGGCAAAAATTGATTAAATTTTCATTTTTTGACAAGTTGAAAGTAACGCGCAGTCCTTTAATTTTTGTTGAATTTTGTTTGTTAATAGATGAAATTGTGTCAAATTAGATCTAGAAATATTGAAAATATATGATATTTGTCTGAAAATTTTTTTGTGCATTTTGCCAAATTTTTCTGGCGAGGCAAAAATTGATTGAATTTTCATTTTTTGACAAGTTGAAAGTAACGCGCAGTCCTTTAATTTTTGTTCAATTTTGTTCGTTAATAGATGAAAAAGTGTGAAATTAGATCTAGAAATGTGGAAAATAATTTATATTTTTCTGAAATTTTTTTTGTGTATTTTTCCAAATTTTACTGGCAAGGCAAAAATTGATTGAATTTACATTTTTTGACAAGTTGAAAGTTACGCGCAGTTCTTTAATTTTTGTTCAATTTTGTTCGTTACTAGATGCAATAGTTTGAAATTAGATCTAGAAATATGGAAAATATATGATATTTGTCTAAAAATTTTTTTGTGCATTTTGCCAAATTTTTCTGGCGAGTCAAAAATTGACTGAATTTTCATTTTATGACAAGTTGAAAGGAACGCGCAGTTCTTTAATTTTTGTTCAATTTTGTTCGTTACTAGATGTAAAAGTTTGAAATTAGATTTAGAAATATTGAAAATATATGATATTTGTCTGAAAATTTTTTTGTGCATTTTGCCAAATTTTTCTGGCGAGGCAAAAATTGATTGAATTTTCATTTTTTGACAAGTTGAAAGTAACGCGCAGTTCTTTAATTTTTGTTTAATTTTATTCGTTACTAGATGTAAAAGTTTGAAAGTCGATCTAGAAATATGGAAAATAACTGATATTTGTCTAAAATTTTTTTTGTGTATTTTGCCAAATTTTTCTGGCGAGGCAAAAATTGATTGAATTTTCATTTTTTGACAAGTTGAAAGTAACGCGCAGTCCTATAATTTTTGTTCAATTTTGTTCGTTAATAGATAAAAAAGTTTGAAATTAGATCTAGAAATATGGAATATATATGATATTTGTCTAAAAATTTTTTTGTGCATTTTGCCAAATTTTTCTGGCGAGGCAAAAATTGATTGAATTTTCATTTTTTGACAAGTTGAAAGTAACGCGCAGTTCTTTAATTTTTGTTCAATTTTGTTCGTTACTAGATGCAATAGTTTGAAATTAGATCTAGAAATATAGAAAATATATGATATTTGTCTAAAAATTTTTTTGTGCATTTTGCCAAATTTTTCTGGCGAGGCAAAAATTGATTGAATTTTCATTTTTTGACAAGTTGAAAGTAACGCGCAGTCCTTTAATTTTTGTTTAATTTGTTCGTTAATAGATAAAAAAGTTTGAAATTAGATCTACAAATATGGAAAATATATGATATTTGTCTAAAAATTTTTTTGCGCATTTTGCCAAATTTTTCTGGCGAGGCAAAAATTGATTGAATTTTCATTTTTTGACAAGTTGAAAGTAACGCGCAGTTCTTTAATTTTTGTTTAATTTTGTTCGTTACTAGATGCAATAGTTTGAAATTAGATCTAGAAATATGGAAAATAATTGATATTTGTCTGACAATTTTTTTGTGTATTTTGCCAAATTTTTCTGGCAAGGCAAAAATTGATTGAATTTTCATTTTTTGACAAGTTGAAAGTAACGCGCAGTCCTTTAATTTTTGTTGAATTTTGTTTGTTAATAGATGAAATTGTGTCAAATTAGATCTAGAAATATGGAAAATAATTGATATTTGTCTGAAATTTTTTTTGTCTATTTTTCCAAATTTTTCTGGCAAGGCAAAAATTCATTGAATTTACATTTTTTGACAAGTTGAAAGTAACGCGCAGTTCTTTAATTTTTGTTCAATTTTGTTCGTTACTAGATGCAATAGTTTGAAATTAGATCTAGAAATATAGAAAATATATGATATTTGTCTAAAAATTTTTTTGTGCATTTTGCCAAATTTTTCTGGCGAGGCAAAAATTGACTTAATTTTCATTTTTTGACAAGTTGAAAGTAACGCGCAGTCCTTTAATTTTTGTTCAATTTTGTTTGTTAATAGATGAAATTGTGTCAAATTAGATCTAGAAATATGGAAAATATATGATATTTGTCTAAAAATTTTTTTGTGCATTTTGCCAAATTTTTCTGGCGAGGCAAAAATTGATTGAATTTTCATTTTTTGACAAGTTGGAAGTAACGCGCAGTTCTTTAATTTTTGTTTAATTTTATTCGTTACTAGATGTAAAAGTTTGAATGTAGATCTAGAAATATGGAAAATAATTGATATTTATCTAAAATTTTTTTTGTGTATTTTGCCAAATTTTTCTGGCGAGGCAAAAATTGATTGAATTTTCAATTTTTGACAAGTTGAAAGTAACGCGCAGTCCTTTAATTTTTGTTCAATTTTGTTCGTTAATAGATGAAAAAGTTTGAAATTAGATCTAGAAATATGGAAATCAATTGATATTTGTCTGACAATTTTTTTGTGTATTTTGCCAAATTTTTCTGGCGAGGCAAAAATTGATTTCATTTTCATTTTTTGACAAGTTGAAAGTAACGCGCAGTCCTTTAATTTTTGTTCAATTTTGTTCGTTAATAGATGAAAAAGTTTGAAATTAGATCGAGAAATATGGAAAACATATGATATTTGTCTAAAAATTTTATTGTGCATTTTGCCAAATTTTTCTGGCGAGGCAAAAATTGATTGAATTTTCATTTTTTGACAAGTTGAAAGTAACGCGCAGTTCTTTAATTTTTCTTTAATTTTATTCGTTACTAGATGTAAAAGTTTGAAAGTAGATCTAGAAATATGGAAAATAATTGATATTTGTCTAAAATTTTTTTTGTGTATTTTGCCAAATTTTTCTGGCGAGGCAAAAATTGATTGAATTTTCATTTTTTGAAAAGTTGAAAGTAACGCGCAGTTCATTAATTTTTGTACAATTTTGTTCGTTACTAGATGCAATAGTTTGAAATTAGATCTAGAAATATGGAAATTAATTGATATTTGTCTGACAATTTTTTTGTGTATTTTGCAAAATTTTTCTGTCGAGGCAAAAATTGATTTCATTTTCATTTTTTGACAAGTTGAAAGGAACGCGCAGTTCTTTAATTTTTGTTCAATTTTGTTCGTTACTAGATGTAAAAGTTTGAAATAAGATTTAGAAATATGGAAAATATATGATATTTGTCTGAAAATTTTTTTGTGCATTTTGCCAAATTTTTCTGGCGAGGCAAAAATTGATTGAATTGTCATTTTTTGACAAGTTGAAAGTAACGCGCAGTCCTTTAATTTTTGTTCAATTTTGTTCGTTAATAGATGAAAAAGTTTGAAATTAGATCTAGAAATGTGGAAAATAATTTATATTTTTCTGAAATTTTTTTTGTGTATTTTTCCAAATTTTACTGGCAAGGCAAAAATTGATTGAATTTACATTTTTTGACAAGTTGAAAGTTACGCGCAGTTCTTTAATTTTTGTTCAATTTTGTTCGTTACTAGATGCAATAGTTTGAAATTAGATCTAGAAATATGGAAAATATATGATATTTGTCTAAAGATTTTTTTGTGCATTTTGCCAAATTTTTCTAAAGAGGCAAAAATTGATTGAATTTTCATTTTTTGACAAGTTGAAAGTAACGCGCAGTTCTTTAATTTTTGTTTAATTTTGTTCGTTACTAGATGCAATAGTTTAAAATTAGATCTAGAAATATAGAAAATATATGATATTTGTCTAAAAATTTTTTTGTGCATTTTGCCAAATTTTTCTGGCGAGGCAAAAATTGATTGAATTTTCATTTTTTGACAAGTTGAAAGTAACGCGCAGTCCTTTAATTTTTGTTTAATTTGTTCGTTAATAGATAAAAAAGTTTGAAATTAGATCTACAAATATGGAAAATATATGATATTTGTCTAAAAATTTTTTTGCGCATTTTGCCAAATTTTTCTGGCGAGGCAAAAATTGATTGAATTTTCATTTTTTGACAAGTTGAAAGTAACGCGCAGTTCTTTAATTTTTGTTTAATTTTGTTCGTTACTAGATGCAATAGTTTGAAATTAGATCTAGAAATATGGAAAATAATTGATATTTGTCTGACAATTTTTTTGTGTATTTTGCCAAATTTTTCTGGCAAGGCAAAAATTGATTGAATTTTCATTTTTTGACAAGTTGAAAGTAACGCGCAGTCCTTTAATTTTTGTTGAATTTTGTTTGTTAATAGATGAAATTGTGTCAAATTAGATCTAGAAATATGGAAAATAATTGATATTTGTCTGAAATTTTTTTTGTCTATTTTTCCAAATTTTTCTGGCAAGGCAAAAATTGATTGAATTTACATTTTTTGACAAGTTGAAAGTAACGCGCAGTTCTTTAATTTTTGTTCAATTTTGTTCGTTACTAGATGCAATAGTTTGAAATTAGATCTAGAAATATGGAAAATATATGATATTTGTCTAAAGATTTTTTTGTGCATTTTGCCAAATTTTTCTAAAGAGGCAAAAATTGATTGAATTTTCATTTTTTGACAAGTTGAAAGTAACGCGCAGTTCTTTAATTTTTGTTCAATTTTGTTCGTTACTAGATGCAATAGTTTGAAATTAGATCTAGAAATATAGAAAATATATGATATTTGTCTAAAAATTTTTTTGTGCATTTTGCCAAATTTTTCTGGCGAGGCAAAAATTGATTGAATTTTCATTTTTTGACAAGTTGAAAGTAACGCGCAGTCCTTTAATTTTTGTTTAATTTGTTCGTTAATAGATAAAAAAGTTTGAAATTAGATCTACAAATATGGAAAATATATGATATTTGTCTAAAAATTTTTTTGCGCATTTTGCCAAATTTTTCTGGCGAGGCAAAAATTGATTGAATTTTCATTTTTTGACAAGTTGAAAGTAACGCGCAGTTCTTTAATTTTTGTTTAATTTTGTTCGTTACTAGATGCAATAGTTTGAAATTAGATCTAGAAATATGGAAAATAATTGATATTTGTCTGACAATTTTTTTGTGTATTTTGCCAAATTTTTCTGGCAAGGCAAAAATTGATTGAATTTTCATTTTTTGACAAGTTGAAAGTAACGCGCAGTTCTTTAATTTTTCTTTAATTTTATTCGTTACTAGATGTAAAAGTTTGAAAGTAGATCTAGAAATATGGAAAATAATTGATATTTGTCTAAAATTTTTTTTGTGTATTTTGCCAAATTTTTCTGGCGAGGCAAAAATTGATTGAATTTTCATTTTTTGAAAAGTTGAAAGTAACGCGCAGTTCATTAATTTTTGTACAATTTTGTTCGTTACTAGATGCAATAGTTTGAAATTAGATCTAGAAATATGGAAATTAATTGATATTTGTCTGACAATTTTTTTGTGTATTTTGCCAAATTTTTCTGTCGAGGCAAAAATTGATTTCATTTTCATTTTTTGACAAGTTGAAAGGAACGCGCAGTTCTTTAATTTTTGTTCAATTTTGTTCGTTACTAGATGTAAAAGTTTGAAATAAGATTTAGAAATATGGAAAATATATGATATTTGTCTGAAAATTTTTTTGTGCATTTTGCCAAATTTTTCTGGCGAGGCAAAAATTGATTGAATTGTCATTTTTTGACAAGTTGAAAGTAACGCGCAGTCCTTTAATTTTTGTTCAATTTTGTTCGTTAATAGATGAAAAAGTTTGAAATTAGATCTAGAAATGTGGAAAATAATTTATATTTTTCTGAAATTTTTTTTGTGTATTTTTCCAAATTTTACTGGCAAGGCAAAAATTGATTGAATTTACATTTTTTGACAAGTTGAAAGTTACGCGCAGTTCTTTAATTTTTGTTCAATTTTGTTCGTTACTAGATGCAATAGTTTGAAATTAGATCTAGAAATATGGAAAATATATGATATTTGTCTAAAGATTTTTTTGTGCATTTTGCCAAATTTTTCTAAAGAGGCAAAAATTGATTGAATTTTCATTTTTTGACAAGTTGAAAGTAACGCGCAGTTCTTTAATTTTTGTTCAATTTTGTTCGTTACTAGATGCAATAGTTTAAAATTAGATCTAGAAATATAGAAAATATATGATATTTGTCTAAAAATTTTTTTGTGCATTTTGCCAAATTTTTCTGGCGAGGCAAAAATTGATTGAATTTTCATTTTTTGACAAGTTGAAAGTAACGCGCAGTCCTTTAATTTTTGTTTAATTTGTTCGTTAATAGATAAAAAAGTTTGAAATTAGATCTACAAATATGGAAAATATATGATATTTGTCTAAAAATTTTTTTGCGCATTTTGCCAAATTTTTCTGGCGAGGCAAAAATTGATTGAATTTTCATTTTTTGACAAGTTGAAAGTAACGCGCAGTTCTTTAATTTTTGTTTAATTTTGTTCGTTACTAGATGCAATAGTTTGAAATTAGATCTAGAAATATGGAAAATAATTGATATTTGTCTGACAATTTTTTTGTGTATTTTGCCAAATTTTTCTGGCAAGGCAAAAATTGATTGAATTTTCATTTTTTGACAAGTTGAAAGTAACGCGCAGTCCTTTAATTTTTGTTGAATTTTGTTTGTTAATAGATGAAATTGTGTCAAATTAGATCTAGAAATATGGAAAATAATTGATATTTGTCTGAAATTTTTTTTGTCTATTTTTCCAAATTTTTCTGGCAAGGCAAAAATTGATTGAATTTACATTTTTTGACAAGTTGAAAGTAACGCGCAGTTCTTTAATTTTTGTTCAATTTTGTTCGTTACTAGATGCAATAGTTTGAAATTAGATCTAGAAATATAGAAAATATATGATATTTGTCTAAAAATTTTTTTGTGCATTTTGCCAAATTTTTCTGGCGAGGCAAAAATTGACTTAATTTTCATTTTTTGACAAGTTGAAAGTAACGCGCAGTCCTTTAATTTTTGTTCAATTTTGTTTGTTAATAGATGAAATTGTGTCAAATTAGATCTAGAAATATGGAAAATAATTGATATTTGTCTGAAATTTTTTTTGTCTATTTTTCCAAATTTTTCTGGCAAGGCAAAAATTGATTGAATTTACATTTTTTGACAAGTTGAAAGTAACGCGCAGTTCTTTAATTTTTGTTCAATTTTGTTCGTTAATAGATAAAAAAGTTTGAAATTAGATCTAGAAATATGGAAAATATATGATATTTGTCTAAAAATTTTTTTGTGCATTTTGCCAAATTTTTCTGGCGAGGCAAAAATTGATTGAATTTTCATTTTTTGACAAGTTGGAAGTAACGCGCAGTTCTTTAATTTTTGTTTAATTTTATTCGTTACTAGATGTAAAAGTTTGAATGTAGATCTAGAAATATGGAAAATAATTGATATTTATCTAAAATTTTTTTTGTGTATTTTGCCAAATTTTTCTGGCGAGGCAAAAATTGATTGAATTTTCATTTTTTGACAAGTTGAAAGTAACGCGCAGTCCTTTAATTTTTGTTCAATTTTGTTCGTTAATAGATGAAAAAGTTTGAAATTAGATCTAGAAATATGGAAATTAATTGATATTTGTCTGACAATTTTTTTGTGTATTTTGCCAAATTTTTCTGGCGAGGCAAAAATTGATTTCATTTTCATTTTTTGACAAGTTGAAAGTAACGCGCAGTCCTTTAATTTTTGTTCAATTTTGTTCGTTAATAGATGAAAAAGTTTGAAATTAGATTTAGAAATATGGAAAATATATGATATTTGTCTGAAAATTTTTTTGTGCATTTTGCCAAATTTTTCTGGCGAGGCAAAAATTGATTGAATTGTCATTTTTTGACAAGTTGAAAGTA
The DNA here is from genome assembly GCA_037103525.1 of Ganaspis brasiliensis. Lineage (NCBI taxonomy): Eukaryota > Metazoa > Arthropoda > Insecta > Hymenoptera > Figitidae > Ganaspis > Ganaspis brasiliensis. The sequence goes on along the minus strand of JAZKLR010000647.1, from coordinate 249,609 downwards.
ACGCGCAGTCCTTTAATTTTTGTGCAATTTTGTTCGTTAATAGATGAAAAAGTTTGAAATTAGATCTAGAAATGTGGAAAATAATTTATATTTTTCTGAAATTTTTTTTGTGTATTTTTCCAAATTTTACTGGCAAGGCAAAAATTGATTGAATTTACATTTTTTGACAAGTTGAAAGTTACGCGCAGTTCTTTAATTTTTGTTCAATTTTGTTCGTTAATAGATGAAAAAGTTTGAAATTATATCTAGAAATATGGAAAATATATGATATTTGTCTAAAAATTTTATTGTGCATTTTGCCAAATTTTTCTGGCGAGGCAAAAATTGATTGAATTTTCATTTTTTGACAAGTTGAAAGTAACGCGCAGTCCTTTAATTTTTGTTGAATTTTGTTTGTTAATAGATGCAATAGTTTGAAATTAGATCTAGAAATATGGAAAATAATTGATATTTGTCTGACAATTTTTTTGTGTATTTTGCCAAATTTTTCTGGCAAGGCAAAAATTGATTGAATTTTCATTTTTTGACAAGTTGAAAGTAACGCGCAGTCCTTTAATTTTTGTTGAATTTTGTTTGTTAATAGATGAAATTGTGTCAAATTAGATCTAGAAATATGGAAAATAATTGATATTTGTCTGAAATTTTTTTTGTCTATTTTTCCAAATTTTTCTGGCAAGGCAAAAATTGATTGAATTTACATTTTTTGACAAGTTGAAAGTAACGCGCAGTTCTTTAATTTTTGTTCAATTTTGTTCGTTACTAGATGCAATAGTTTGAAATTAGATCTAGAAATATAGAAAATATATGATATTTGTCTAAAAATTTTTTTGTGCATTTTGCCAAATTTTTCTGGCGAGGCAAAAATTGACTTAATTTTCATTTTTTGACAAGTTGAAAGTAACGCGCAGTCCTTTAATTTTTGTTCAATTTTGTTTGTTAATAGATGAAATTCTGTCAAATTAGATCTAGAAAAATGGAAAATAAATGATATTTGTCTGAAATTTTTTTTGTCTATTTTTCCAAATTTTTCTGGCAAGGCAAAAATTAATTGAATTTACATTTTTTGACAAGTTGAAAGTAACGCGCAGTTCTTTAATTTTTGTTCAATTTTGTTCGTTAATAGATGAAAAAGTTTGAAATTAGATCTAGAAATATGGAAAATATATGATATTTGTCTAAAAATTTTTTTGTGCATTTTGCCAAATTTTTCTGGCGAGGCAAAAATTGATTGAATTTTCATTTTTTGACAAGTTGGAAGTAACGCGCAGTTTTTTAATTTTTGTTTAATTTTATTCGTTACTAGATGTAAAAGTTTGAATGTAGATTTAGAAATATGGAAAATAATTGATATTTGTCTAAAATTTTTTTTGTGTATTTTGCCAAATTTTTCTGGCGAGGCAAAAATTGATTGAATTTTCATTTTTTGAAAAGTTGAAAGTAACGCGCAGTTCATTAATTTTTGTACAATTTTGTTCGTTACTAGATGCAATAGTTTGAAATTAGATCTAGAAATATGGAAATTAATTGATATTTGTCTGACAATTTTTTTGTGTATTTTGCCAAATTTTTCTGTCGAGGCAAAAATTGATTTCATTTTCATTTTTTGACAAGTTGAAAGGAACGCGCAGTTCTTTAATTTTTGTTCAATTTTGTTCGTTACTAGATGTAAAAGTTTGAAATTAGATTTAGAAATATGGAAAATATATGATATTTGTCTGAAAATTTTTTTGTGCATTTTGCCAAATTTTTCTGGCGAGGCAAAAATTGATTGAATTGTCATTTTTTGACAAGTTGAAAGTAACGCGCAGTCCTTTAATTTTTGTTCAATTTTGTTCGTTAATAGATGAAAAAGTTTGAAATTAGATCTAGAAATGTGGAAAATAATTTATATTTTTCTGAAATTTTTTTTGTGTATTTTTCCAAATTTTACTGGCAAGGCAAAAATTGATTGAATTTACATTTTTTGACAAGTTGAAAGTTACGCGCAGTTCTTTAATTTTTGTTCAATTTTGTTCGTTACTAGATGCAATAGTTTGAAATTATATCTAGAAATATGGAAAATATATGATATTTGTCTAAAGATTTTTTTGTGCATTTTGCCAAATTTTTCTAAAGAGGCAAAAATTGATTGAATTTTCATTTTTTGACAAGTTGAAAGTAACGCGCAGTTCTTTAATTTTTGTTCAATTTTGTTCGTTACTAGATGCAATAGTTTAAAATTAGATCTAGAAATATAGAAAATATATGATATTTGTCTAAAAATTTTTTTGTGCATTTTGCCAAATTTTTCTGGCGAGGCAAAAATTGATTGAATTTTCATTTTTTGACAAGTTGAAAATAACGCGCAGTCCTTTAATTTTTGTTTAATTTGTTCGTTAATAGATAAAAAAGTTTGAAATTAGATCTACAAATATGGAAAATATATGATATTTGTCTAAAAATTTTTTTGCGCATTTTGCCAAATTTTTCTGGCGAGGCAAAAATTGATTGAATTTTCATTTTTTGACAAGTTGAAAGTAACGCGCAGTTCTTTAATTTTTGTTTAATTTTGTTCGTTACTAGATGCAATAGTTTGAAATTAGATCTAGAAATATGGAAAATAATTGATATTTGTCTGACAATTTTTTTGTGTATTTTGCCAAATTTTTCTGGCAAGGCAAAAATTGATTGAATTTTCATTTTTTGACAAGTTGAAAGTAACGCGCAGTCCTTTAATTTTTGTTGAATTTTGTTTGTTAATCGATGAAATTGTGTCAAATTAGATCTAGAAATATGGAAAATAATTGATATTTGTCTGAAATTTTTTTTGTGTATTTTTCCAAATTTTACTGGCAAGGCAAAAATTGATTGAATTTACATTTTTTGACAAGTTGAAAGTTACGCGCAGTTCTTTAATTTTTGTTCAATTTTGTTCGTTACTAGATGCAATAGTTTGAAATTATATCTAGAAATATGGAAAATATATGATATTTGTCTAAAGATTTTTTTGTGCATTTTGCCAAATTTTTCTAAAGAGGCAAAAATTGATTGAATTTTCATTTTTTGACAAGTTGAAAGTAACGCGCAGTTCTTTAATTTTTGTTCAATTTTGTTCGTTACTAGATGCAATAGTTTAAAATTAGATCTAGAAATATAGAAAATATATGATATTTGTCTAAAAATTTTTTTGTGCATTTTGCCAAATTTTTCTGGCGAGGCAAAAATTGATTGAATTTTCATTTTTTGACAAGTTGAAAGTAACGCGCAGTCCTTTAATTTTTGTTTAATTTGTTCGTTAATAGATAAAAAAGTTTGAAATTAGATCTACAAATATGGAAAATATATGATATTTGTCTAAAAATTTTTTTGCGCATTTTGCCAAATTTTTCTGGCGAGGCAAAAATTGATTGAATTTTCATTTTTTGACAAGTTGAAAGTAACGCGCAGTTCTTTAATTTTTGTTTAATTTTGTTCGTTACTAGATGCATTAGTTTGAAATTAGATCTAGAAATATGGAAAATAATTGATATTTGTCTGACAATTTTTTTGTGTATTTTGCCAAATTTTTCTGGCAAGGCAAAAATTGATTGAATTTTCATTTTTTGACAAGTTGAAAGTAACGCGCAGTCCTTTAATTTTTGTTGAATTTTGTTTGTTAATAGATGAAATTGTGTCAAATTAGATCTAGAAATATGGAAAATAATTGATATTTGTCTGAAATTTTTTTTGTCTATTTTTCCAAATTTTTCTGGCAAGGCAAAAATTGATTGAATTTACATTTTTTGACAAGTTGAAAGTAACGCGCAGTTCTTTAATTTTTGTTCAATTTTGTTCGTTACTAGATGCAATAGTTTGAAATTAGATCTAGAAATATAGAAAATATATGATATTTGTCTAAAAATTTTTTTGTGCATTTTGCCAAATTTTTCTGGCGAGGCAAAAATTGACTTAATTTTCATTTTTTGACAAGTTGAAAGTAACGCGCAGTCCTTTAATTTTTGTTCAATTTTGTTTGTTAATAGATGAAATTGTGTCAAATTAGATCTAGAAAAATGGAAAATAAATGATATTTGTCTGAAATTTTTTTTGTCTATTTTTCCAAATTTTTCTGGCAAGGCAAAAATTGATTGAATTTACATTTTTTGACAAGTTGAAAGTAACGCGCAGTTCTTTAATTTTTGTTCAATTTTGTTCGTTAATAGATGAAAAAGTTTGAAATTAGATCTAGAAATATGGAAAATATATGATATTTGTCTAAAAATTTTTTTGTGCATTTTGCCAAATTTTTCTGGCGAGGCAAAAATTGATTGAATTTTCATTTTTTGACAAGTTGGAAGTAACGCGCAGTTCTTTAATTTTTGTTTAATTTTATTCGTTACTAGATGTAAAAGTTTGAATGTAGATCTAGAAATATGGAAAATAATTGATATTTGTCTAAAATTTTTTTTGTGTATTTTGCCAAATTTTTCTGGCGAGGCAAAAATTGATTGAATTTTCATTTTTTGAAAAGTTGAAAGTAACGCGCAGTTCATTAATTTTTGTACAATTTTGTTCGTTACTAGATGCAATAGTTTGAAATTAGATCTAGAAATATGGAAATTAATTGATATTTGTCTGACAATTTTTTTGTGTATTTTGCCAAATTTTTCTGTCGAGGCAAAAATTGATTTCATTTTCATTTTTTGACAAGTTGAAAGGAACGCGCAGTTCTTTAATTTTTGTTCAATTTTGTTCGTTACTAGATGTAAAAGTTTGAAATTAGATTTAGAAATATGGAAAATATATGATATTTGTCTGAAAATTTTTTTGTGCATTTTGCCAAATTTTTCTGGCGAGGCAAAAATTGATTGAATTGTCATTTTTTGACAAGTTGAAAGTAACGCGCAGTCCTTTAATTTTTGTTCAATTTTGTTCGTTAATAGATGAAAAAGTTTGAAATTAGATCTAGAAATGTGGAAAATAATTTATATTTTTCTGAAATTTTTTTTGTGTATTTTTCCAAATTTTACTGGCAAGGCAAAAATTGATTGAATTTACATTTTTTGACAAGTTGAAAGTTACGCGCAGTTCTTTAATTTTTGTTCAATTTTGTTCGTTACTAGATGCAATAGTTTGAAATTATATCTAGAAATATGGAAAATATATGATATTTGTCTAAAGATTTTTTTGTGCATTTTGCCAAATTTTTCTAAAGAGGCAAAAATTGATTGAATTTTCATTTTTTGACAAGTTGAAAGTAACGCGCAGTTCTTTAATTTTTGTTCAATTTTGTTCGTTACTAGATGCAATAGTTTAAAATTAGATCTAGAAATATAGAAAATATATGATATTTGTCTAAAAATTTTTTTGTGCATTTTGCCAAATTTTTCTGGCGAGGCAAAAATTGATTGAATTTTCATTTTTTGACAAGTTGAAAATAACGCGCAGTCCTTTAATTTTTGTTTAATTTGTTCGTTAATAGATAAAAAAGTTTGAAATTAGATCTACAAATATGGAAAATATATGATATTTGTCTAAAAATTTTTTTGCGCATTTTGCCAAATTTTTCTGGCGAGGCAAAAATTGATTGAATTTTCATTTTTTGACAAGTTGAAAGTAACGCGCAGTTCTTTAATTTTTGTTTAATTTTGTTCGTTACTAGATGCAATAGTTTGAAATTAGATCTAGAAATATGGAAAATAATTGATATTTGTCTGACAATTTTTTTGTGTATTTTGCCAAATTTTTCTGGCAAGGCAAAAATTGATTGAATTTTCATTTTTTGACAAGTTGAAAGTAACGCGCAGTCCTTTAATTTTTGTTGAATTTTGTTTGTTAATCGATGAAATTGTGTCAAATTAGATCTAGAAATATGGAAAATAATTGATATTTGTCTGAAATTTTTTTTGTCTATTTTTCCAAATTTTTCTGGCAAGGCAAAAATTGATTGAATTTACATTTTTTGACAAGTTGAAAGTAACGCGCAGTTCTTTAATTTTTGTTCAATTTTGTTCGTTACTAGATGCAATAGTTTGAAATTAGATCTAGAAATATAGAAAATATATGATATTTGTCTAAAAATTTTTTTGTGCATTTTGCCAAATTTTTCTGGCGAGGCAAAAATTGACTTAATTTTCATTTTTTGACAAGTTGAAAGTAACGCGCAGTCCTTTAATTTTTGTTCAATTTTGTTTGTTAATAGATGAAATTGTGTCAAATTAGATCTAGAAAAATGGAAAATAAATGATATTTGTCTGAAATTTTTTTTGTCTATTTTTCCAAATTTTTCTGGCAAGGCAAAAATTGATTGAATTTACATTTTTTGACAAGTTGAAAGTAACGCGCAGTTCTTTAATTTTTGTTCAATTTTGTTCGTTAATAGATGAAAAAGTTTGAAATTAGATCTAGAAATATGGAAAATATATGATATTTGTCTAAAAATTTTTTTGTGCATTTTGCCAAATTTTTCTGGCGAGGCAAAAATTGATTGAATTTTCATTTTTTGACAAGTTGGAAGTAACGCGCAGTTCTTTAATTTTTGTTTAATTTTATTCGTTACTAGATGTAAAAGTTTGAATGTAGATCTAGAAATATGGAAAATAATTGATATTTATCTAAAATTTTTTTTGTGTATTTTGCCAAATTTTTCTAGCGAGGCAAAAATTGATTGAATTTTCATTTTTTGACAAGTTGAAAGTAACGCGCAGTCCTTTAATTTTTGTTCAATTTTGTTCGTTAATAGATGAAAAAGTTTGAAATTAGATCTAGAAATATGGAAATTAATTGATATTTGTCTGACAATTTTTTTGTGTATTTTGCCAAATTTTTCTGGCGAGGCAAAAATTGATTTCATTTTCATTTTTTGACAAGTTGAAAGTAACGCGCAGTCCTTTAATTTTTGTTCAATTTTGTTCGTTAATAGATGAAAAAGTTTGAAATTAGATCGAGAAATATGGAAAACATATGATATTTGTCTAAAAATTTTATTGTGCATTTTGCCAAATTTTTCTGGCGAGGCAAAAATTGATTGAATTTTCATTTTTTGACAAGTTGAAAGTAACGCGCAGTTCTTTAATTTTTCTTTAATTTTATTCGTTACTAGATGTAAAAGTTTGAAAGTAGATCTAGAAATATGGAAAATAATTGATATTTGTCTAAAATTTTTTTTGTGTATTTTGCCAAATTTTTCTGGCGAGGCAAAAATTGATTGAATTTTCATTTTTTGACAAGTTGAAAGTAACGCGCAGTCCTTTAATTTTTGTTCAATTTTATTCGTTACTAGATGTAAAAGTTGGAAAGTAGATCTAGAAATATAGAAAATAATTAATATTTGTCTGAAAATTTTTTTGTGCAGTTTGCCAAATTTTTCTGGCGAGGCAAAAATTGATTGAATTTTCATTTTTTGACAAGTTGAAAGTAACGCGCAGTCCTATAATTTTTGTTCAATTTTGTTCGTTAATAGATAAAAAAGTTTAAAATTAGATCTAGAAGTATGGAATATATATGATATTTGTCTAAAAATTTTTTTGTGCATTTTGCCAAATTTTTCTGGCGAGGCAAAAATTGATTGAATTTTCATTTTTTGACAAGTTGAAAGTAACGCGCAGTTCTTTAATTTTTGTTCAATTTTGTTCGTTACTAGATGCAATAGTTTGAAATTAGATCTAGAAATATAGAAAATATATGATATTTGTCTAAAAATTTTTTTGTGCATTTTGCCAAATTTTTCTGGCGAGGCAAAAATTGATTGAATTTTCATTTTTTGACAAGTTGAAAGTAACGCGCAGTCCTTTAATTTTTGTTTTATTTGTTCGTTAATAGATAAAAAAGTTTGAAATTAGATCTACAAATATGGAAAATATATGATATTTGTCTAAAAATTTTTTTGCGCATTTTGCCAAATTTTTCTGGCGAGGCAAAAATTGATTGAATTTTCATTTTTTGACAAGTTGAAAGTAACGCGCAGTTCTTTAATTGTTGTTTAATTTTGTTCGTTACTAGATGCAATAGTTTGAAATTAGATCTAGAAATATGGAAAATAATTGATATTTGTCTGACAATTTTTTTGTGTATTTTGCCAAATTTTTCTGGCGAGGCAAAAATTGATTGAATTTTCATTTTTTGACAAGTTGAAAGTAACGCGCAGTCCTTTAATTTTTGTTCAATTTTGTTCGTTAATAGATGAAAAAGTTTGAAATTAGATCGAAAAATATGGAAAATATATGATATTTGTCTAAAAATTTTATTGTGCATTTTGCCAAATTTTTCTGGCAAGGCAAAAATTGATTGAATTTTCATTTTTTGACAAGTTGAAAGTAACGCGCAGTTCTTTAATTTTTCTTTAATTTTATTCGTTACTAGATGTAAAAGTTTGAAAGTAGATCTAGAAATATGGAAAATAATTGATATTTGTCTAAAATTTTTTTTGTGTATTTTGCCAAATTTTTCTGGCGAGGCAAAAATTGATTGAATTTTCATGTTTTGACAAGTTGAAAGTAACGCGCAGTCCTTTAATTTTTGTTCAATTTTGTTCGTTAATAGATGAAAAAGTTTGAAATTAGATCTAGAAATATAGAAAATATATGATATTTGTCTAAAAATTTTTTTGTGCATTTTGCCAAATTTTTCTGGCGAGGCAAAAATTGATTGAATTTTCATTTTTTGAAAAGTTGAAAGTAACGCGCAGTTCATTAATTTTTGTACAATTTTGTTCGTTACCAGATGCAATAGTTTGAAATTAGATCTAGAAATATGGAAATTAAATGATATTTGTCTGACAATTTTTTTGTGTATTTTGCCAAATTTTTCTGTCGAGGCAAAAATTGATTTCATTTTCATTTTTTGACAAGTTGAAAGGAACGCGCAGTTCTTTAATTTTTGTTCAATTTTGTTCATTACTAGATGTAAAAGTTTGAAATTAGATTTAGAAATATGGAAAATATATGATATTTGTCTGAAAATTTTTTTGTGCATTTTGCCAAATTTTTCTGGCGAGGCAAAAATTGATTGAATTGTCATTTTTTGACAAGTTGAAAGTAACGCGCAGTCCTTTAATTTTTGTTCAATTTTGTTCGTTAATAGATGAAAAAGTTTGAAATTAGATCTAGAAATGTGGAAAATAATTTATATTTTTCTGAAATTTTTTTTGTGTATTTTTCCAAATTTTACTGGCAAGGCAAAAATTGATTGAATTTACATTTTTTGACAAGTTGAAAGTTACGCGCAGTTCTTTAATTTTTGTTCAATTTTGTTCGTTACTAGATGCAATAGTTTGAAATTAGATCTAGAAATATGGAAAATATATGATATTTGTCTAAAGATTTTTTTGTGCATTTTGCCAAATTTTTCTAAAGAGGCAAAAATTGATTGAATTTTCATTTTTTGACAAGTTGAAAGTAACGCGCAGTTCTTTAATTTTTGTTCAATTTTGTTCGTTACTAGATGCAATAGTTTGAAATTAGATCTAGAAATATAGAAAATATATGATATTTGTCTAAAAATTTTTTTGTGCATTTTGCCAAATTTTTCTGGCGAGGCAAAAATTGATTGAATTTTCATTTTTTGACAAGTTGAAAGTAACGCGCAGTCCTTTAATTTTTGTTTAATTTGTTCGTTAATAGATAAAAAAGTTTGAAATTAGATCTACAAATATGGAAAATATATGATATTTGTCTAAAAATTTTTTTGCGCATTTTGCCAAATTTTTCTGGCGAGGCAAAAATTGATTGAATTTTCATTTTTTGACAAGTTGAAAGTAACGCGCAGTTCTTTAATTTTTGTTTAATTTTGTTCGTTACTAGATGCAATAGTTTGAAATTAGATCTAGAAATATGGAAAATAATTGATATTTGTCTGACAATTTTTTTGTGTATTTTGCCAAATTTTTCTGGCAAGGCAAAAATTGATTGAATTTTCATTTTTTGACAAGTTGAAAGTAACGCGCAGTCCTTTAATTTTTGTTGAATTTTGTTTGTTAATAGATGAAATTGTGTCTAATTAGATCTAGAAATATGGAAAATAATTGATATTTGTCTGAAATTTTTTTTGTCTATTTTTCCAAATTTTTCTGGCAAGGCAAAAATTGATTGAATTTTCATTTTTTGACAAGTTAGAAGTAACGCGCAGTTCTTTAATTTTTGTTTAATTTTATTCGTTACTAGATGTAAAAGTTTGAATGTAGATCTAGAAATATGGAAAATAATTGATATTTGCCTGAAATTTTTTTTGTCTATTTTTCCAAATTTTTCTGGCAAGGCAAAAATTGATTGAATTTACATTTTTTGACAAGTTGAAAGTTACGCGCAGTTCTTTAATTTTTGTTCAATTTTGTTCGTTACTAGATGCAATAGTTTGAAATTAGATCTAGAAATATGGAAAATATATGATATTTGTCTAAAGATTTTTTTGTGCATTTTGCCAAATTTTTCTAAAGAGGCAAAAATTGATTGAATTTTCATTTTTTGACAAGTTGAAAGTAACGCGCAGTTCTTTAATTTTTGTTCAATTTTGTTCGTTACTAGATGCAATAGTTTGAAATTAGATCTAGAAATATAGAAAATATATGATATTTGTCTAAAAATTTTTTTGTGCATTTTGCCAAATTTTTCTGGCGAGGCAAAAATTGATTGAATTTTCATTTTTTGACAAGTTGAAAGTAACGCGCAGTCCTTTAATTTTTGTTTAATTTGTTCGTTAATAGATAAAAAAGTTTGAAATTAGATCTACAAATATGGAAAATATATGATATTTGTCTAAAAATTTTTTTGCGCATTTTGCCAAATTTTTCTGGCGAGGCAAAAATTGATTGAATTTTCATTTTTTGACAAGTTGAAAGTAACGCGCAGTTCTTTAATTTTTGTTTAATTTTGTTCGTTACTAGATGCAATAGTTTGAAATTAGATCTAGAAATATGGAAAATAATTGATATTTGTCTGACAATTTTTTTGTGTATTTTGCCAAATTTTTCTGGCAAGGCAAAAATTGATTGAATTTTCATTTTTTGACAAGTTGAAAGTAACGCGCAGTCCTTTAATTTTTGTTGAATTTTGTTTGTTAATAGATGAAATTGTGTCAAATTAGATCTAGAAATATGGAAAATAATTGATATTTGTCTGAAATTTTTTTTGTCTATTTTTCCAAATTTTTCTGGCAAGGCAAAAATTGATTGAATTTTCATTTTTTGAAAAGTTGAAAGTAACGCGCAGTTCATTAATTTTTGTACAATTTTGTTCGTTACTAGATGCAATAGTTTGAAATTAGATCTAGAAATATGGAAATTAATTGATATTTGTCTGACAATTTTTTTGTGTATTTTGCCAAATTTTTCTGTCGAGGCAAAGATTGATTTCATTTTCATTTTTTGACAAGTTGAAAGGAACGCGCAGTTCTTTAATTTTTGTTCAATTTTGTTCGTTACTAGATGTAAAAGTTTGAAATTAGATTTAGAAATATGGAAAATATATGATATTTGTCTGAAAATTTTTTTGTGCATTTTGCCAAATTTTTCTGGCGAGGCAAAAATTGATTGAATTGTCATTTTTTGACAAGTTGAAAGTAACGCGCAGTCCTTTAATTTTTGTTCAATTTTGTTCGTTAATAGATGAAAAAGTTTGAAATTAGATCTAGAAATGTGGAAAATAATTTATATTTTTCTGAAATTTTTTTTGTGTATTTTTCCAAATTTTACTGGCAAGGCAAAAATTGATTGAATTTACATTTTTTGACAAGTTGAAAGTTACGCGCAGTTTTTTAATTTTTGTTCAATTTTGTTCGTTACTAGATGCAATAGTTTGAAATTAGATCTAGAAATATGGAAAATATATGATATTTGTCTAAAGATTTTATTGTGCATTTTGCCAAATTTTTCTAAAGAGGCAAAAATTGATTGAATTTTCATTTTTTGACAAGTTGAAAGTAACGCGCAGTTCTTTAATTTTTGTTCAATTTTGTTCGTTACTAGATGTAAAAGTTTGAAATTAGATTTAGAAATATTGAAAATATATGATATTTGTCTGAAAATTTTTTTGTGCATTTTGCCAAATTTTTCTGGCGAGGCAAAAATTGATTGAATTTTCATTTTTTGACAAGTTGAAAGTAACGCGCAGTTCTTTAATTTTTGTTTAATTTTATTCGTTACTAGATTTAAAAGTTTGAAAGTAGATCTAGAAATATGGAAAATAATTGATATTTGTCTAAAATTTTTTTTGTGTATTTTGCCAAATTTTTCTGGCGAGGCAAAAATTGATTGAATTTTCATTTTAGACAAGTTGAAAGTAACGCGCAGTCCTTTAATTTTTGTTCAATTTTATTCGTTACTAGATGTAAAAGTTGGAAAGTAGATCTAGAAATATAGAAAATAATTAATATTTGTCTGAAAATTTTTTTGTGCAGTTTGCCAAATTTTTCTGGCGAGGCAAAAATTGATTGAATTTTCATTTTTTGACAAGTTGAAAGTAACGCGCAGTCCTATAATTTTTGTTCAATTTTGTTCGTTAATAGATAAAAAAGTTTAAAATTAGATCTAGAAATATGGAATATATATGATATTTGTCTAAAAATTTTTTTGTGCATTTTGCCAAATTTTTCTGGCGAGGCAAAAATTGATTGAATTTTCATTTTTTGACAAGTTGAAAGTAACGCGCAGTTCTTTAATTTTTGTTCAATTTTGTTCGTTACTAGATGCAATAGTTTGAAATTAGATCTAGAAATATAGAAAATATATGATATTTGTCTAAAAATTTTTTTGTGCATTTTGCCAAATTTTTCTGGCGAGGCAAAAATTGATTGAATTTTCATTTTTTGACAAGTTGAAAGTAACGCGCAGTCCTTTAATTTTTGTTTTATTTGTTCGTTAATAGATAAAAAAGTTTGAAATTAGATCTACAAATATGGAAAATATATGATATTTGTCTAAAAATTTTTTTGCGCATTTTGCCAAATTTTTCTGGCGAGGCAAAAATTGATTGAATTTTCATTTTTTGACAAGTTGAAAGTAACGCGCAGTTCTTTAATTGTTGTTTAATTTTGTTCGTTACTAGATGCAATAGTTTGAAATTAGATCTAGAAATATGGAAAATAATTGATATTTGTCTGACAATTTTTTTGTGTATTTTGCCAAATTTTTCTGGCGAGGCAAAAATTGATTGAATTTTCATTTTTTGACAAGTTGAAAGTAACGCGCAGTCCTTTAATTTTTGTTCAATTTTGTTCGTTAATAGATGAAAAAGTTTGAAATTAGATCTAGAAATATGGAAAATAATTGATATTTGTCTGACAATTTTTTTGTGCATTTTGCCAAATTTTTCTGGCGAGGCAAAAATTGATTGAATTTTCATTTTTTGACAAGTTGAAAGTAACGCGCAGTCCTTTAATTTTTGTTTTATTTGTTCGTTAATAGATAAAAAAGTTTGAAATTAGATCGAAAAATATGGAAAATATATGATATTTGTCTAAAAATTTTATTGTGCATTTTGCCAAATTTTTCTGGCAAGGCAAAAATTGATTGAATTTTCATTTTTTGACAAGTTGAAAGTAACGCGCAGTCCTTTAATTTTTGTTGAATTTTGTTTGTTAATAGATGAAATTGTGTCAAATTAGATCTAGAAATATGGAAAATAATTGATATTTGTCTGAAATTTTTTTTGTCTATTTTTCCAAATTTTTCTGGCAAGGCAAAAATTGATTGAATTTTCATTTTTTGAAAAGTTGAAAGTAACGCGCAGTTCTTTAATTTTTCTTTAATTTTATTCGTTACTAGATGTAAAAGTTTGAAAGTAGATCTAGAAATATGGAAAATAATTGATATTTGTCTAAAATTTTTTTTGTGTATTTTGCCAAATTTTTCTGGCGAGGCAAAAATTGATTGAATTTTCATGTTTTGACAAGTTGAAAGTAACGCGCAGTCCTTTAATTTTTGTTCAATTTTGTTCGTTAATAGATGAAAAAGTTTGAAATTAGATCTAGAAATATAGAAAATATATGATATTTGTCTAAAAATTTTTTTGTGCATTTTGCCAAATTTTTCTGGCGAGGCAAAAATTGATTGAATTTTCATTTTTTGACAAGTTGAAAGTAACGCGCAGTTCTTTAATTTTTGTTCAATTTTGTTCGTTACTAGATGCAATAGTTTGAAATTAGATCTAGAAATATAGAAAATATATGATATTTGTCTAAAAATTTTTTTGTGCATTTTGCCAAATTTTTCTGGCGAGGCAAAAATTGATTGAATTTTCATTTTTTGACAAGTTGAAAGTAACGCGCAGTCCTTTAATTTTTGTTTTATTTGTTCGTTAATAGATAAAAAAGTTTGAAATTAGATCTACAAATATGGAAAATATATGATATTTGTCTAAAAATTTGTTTGCGCATTTTGCCAAATTTTTCTGGCGAGGCAAAAATTGATTGAATTTTCATTTTTTGACAAGTTGAAAGTAACGCGCAGTTCTTTAATTGTTGTTTAATTTTGTTCGTTACTAGATGCAATAGTTTGAAATTAGATCTAGAAATATGGAAAATAATTGATATTTGTCTGACAATTTTTTTGTGTATTTTGCCAAATTTTTCTGGCGAGGCAAAAATTGATTGAATTTTCATTTTTTGACAAGTTGAAAGTAACGCGCAGTCCTTTAATTTTTGTTCAATTTTGTTCGTTAATAGATGAAAAAGTTTGAAATTAGATCGAAAAATATGGAAAATATATGATATTTGTCTAAAAATTTTATTGTGCATTTTGCCAAATTTTTCTGGCAAGGCAAAAATTGATGGAATTTTCATTTTTTGACAAGTTGAAAGTAACGCGCAGTCCTTTAATTTTTGTTGAATTTTGTTTGTTAATAGATGAAATTGTGTCAAATTAGATCTAGAAATATGGAAAATAATTGATATTTGTCTGAAATTTTTTTTGTCTATTTTTCCAAATTTTTCTGGCAAGGCAAAAATTGATTGAATTTTCATTTTTTGAAAAGTTGAAAGTAACGCGCAGTTCTTTAATTTTTCTTTAATTTTATTCGTTACTAGATGTAAAAGTTTGAAAGTAGATCTAGAAATATGGAAAATAATTGATATTTGTCTAAAATTTTTTTTGTGTATTTTGCCAAATTTTTCTGGCGAGGCAAAAATTGATTGAATTTTCATGTTTTGACAAGTTGAAAGTAACGCGCAGTCCTTTAATTTTTGTTCAATTTTGTTCGTTAATAGATGAAAAAGTTTGAAATTAGATCTAGAAATATAGAAAATATATGATATTTGTCTAAAAATTTTTTTGTGCATTTTGCCAAATTTTTCTGGCGAGGCAAAAATTGATTGAATTTTCATTTTTTGACAAGTTGAAAGTAACGCGCAGTCCTTTAATTTTTGTTTAATTTGTTCGTTAATAGATAAAAAAGTTTGAAATTAGATCTACAAATATGGAAAATATATGATATTTGTCTAAAAATTTTTTTGCGCATTTTGCCAAATTTTTCTGGCGAGGCAAAAATTGATTGAATTTTCATTTTTTGACAAGTTGAAAGTAACGCGCAGTTCTTTAATTTTTGTTTAATTTTGTTCGTTACTAGATGCAATAGTTTGAAATTAGATCTAGAAATATGGAAAATAATTGATATTTGTCTGACAATTTTTTTGTGTATTTTGCCAAATTTTTCTGGCAAGGCAAAAATTGATTGAATTTTCATTTTTTGACAAGTTGAAAGTAACGCGCAGTCCTTTAATTTTTGTTGAATTTTGTTTGTTAATAGATGAAATTGTGTCAAATTAGATCTAGAAATATGGAAAATAATTGATATTTGTCTGAAATTTTTTTTGTCTATTTTTCCAAATTTTTCTGGCAAGGCAAAAATTGATTGAATTTACATTTTTTGACAAGTTGAAAGTAACGCGCAGTTCTTTAATTTTTGTTCAATTTTGTTCGTTACTAGATGCAATAGTTTGAAATTAGATCTAGAAATATAGAAAATATATGATATTTGTCTAAAAATTTTTTTGTGCATTTTGCCAAATTTTTCTGGCGAGGCAAAAATTGACTTAATTTTCATTTTTTGACAAGTTGAAAGTAACGCGCAGTCCTTTAATTTTTGTTCAATTTTGTTTGTTAATAGATGAAATTGTGTCAAATTAGATCTAGAAATATGGAAAATAATTGATATTTGTCTGAAATTTTTTTTGTCTATTTTTCCAAATTTTTCTGGCAAGGCAAAAATGGATTGAATTTACATTTTTTGACAAGTTGAAAGTAACGCGCAGTTCTTTAATTTTTGTTCAATTTTGTTCGTTAATAGATGAAAAAGTTTGAAATTAGATCTAGAAATATGCAAAATATATGATATTTGTCTAAAAATTTTTTTGTGCATTTTGCCAAATTTTTCTGGCGAGGCAAAAATTGATTGAATTTTCATTTTTTGACAAGTTGGAAGTAACGCGCAGTTCTTTAATTTTTGTTTAATTTTATTCGTTACTAGATGTAAAAGTTTGAATGTAGATCTAGAAATATGGAAAATAATTGATATTTATCTAAAATTTTTTTTGTGTATTTTGCCAAATTTTTCTGGCGAGGCAAAAATTGATTGAATTTTCATTTTTTGACAAGTTGAAAGTAACGCGCAGTCCTTTAATTTTTGTTCAATTTTGTTCGTTAATAGATGAAAAAGTTTGAAATTAGATCTAGAAATATGGAAATTAATTGATATTTGTCTGACAATTTTTTTGTGTATTTTGCCAAATTTTTCTGGCGAGGCAAAAATTGATTTCATTTTCATTTTTTGACAAGTTGAAAGTAACGCGCAGTCCTTTAATTTTTGTTCAATTTTGTTCGTTAATAGATGAAAAAGTTTGAAATTAGATCGAGAAATATGGAAAACATATGATATTTGTCTAAAAATTTTATTGTGCATTTTGCCAAATTTTTCTGGCGAGGCAAAAATTGATTGAATTTTCATTTTTTGACAAGTTGAAAGTAACGCGCAGTTCTTTAATTTTTCTTTAATTTTATTCGTTACTAGATGTAAAAGTTTGAAAGTAGATCTAGAAATATGGAAAATAATTGATATTTGTCTAAAATTTTTTTTGTGTATTTTGCCAAATTTTTCTGGCGAGGCAAAAATTGATTGAATTTTCATTTTTTGAAAAGTTGAAAGTAACGCGCAGTTCATTAATTTTTGTACAATTTTGTTCGTTACTAGATGCAATAGTTTGAAATTAGATCTAGAAATATGGAAATTAATTGATATTTGTCTGACAATTTTTTTGTGTATTTTGCCAAATTTTTCTGTCGAGGCAAAAATTGATTTCATTTTCATTTTTTGACAAGTTGAAAGGAACGCGCAGTTCTTTAATTTTTGTTCAATTTTGTTCGTTACTAGATGTAAAAGTTTGAAATTAGATTTAGAAATATGGAAAATATATGATATTTGTCTGAAAATTTTTTTGTGCATTTTGCCAAATTTTTCTGGCGAGGCAAAAATTGATTGAATTGTCATTTTTTGACAAGTTGAAAGTAACGCGCAGTCCTTTAATTTTTGTTCAATTTTGTTCGTTAATAGATGAAAAAGTTTGAAATTAGATCTAGAAATGTGGAAAATAATTTATATTTTTCTGAAATTTTTTTTGTGTATTTTTCCAAATTTTACTGGCAAGGCAAAAATTGATTGAATTTACATTTTTTGACAAGTTGAAAGTTACGCGCAGTTCTTTAATTTTTGTTCAATTTTGTTCGTTACTAGATGCAATAGTTTGAAATTAGATCTAGAAATATGGAAAATATATGATATTTGTCTAAAGATTTTTTTGTGCATTTTGCCAAATTTTTCTAAAGAGGCAAAAATTGATTGAATTTTCATTTTTTGACAAGTTGAAAGTAACGCGCAGTTCTTTAATTTTTGTTCAATTTTGTTTGTTACTAGATGCAATAGTTTGAAATTAGATCTAGAAATATAGAAAATATATGATATTTGTCTAAAAATTTTTTTGTGCATTTTGCCAAATTTTTCTGGCGAGGCAAAAATTGATTGAATTTTCATTTTTTGACAAGTTGAAAGTAACGCGCAGTCCTTTAATTTTTGTTTAATTTGTTCGTTAATAGATAAAAAAGTTTGAAATTAGATCTACAAATATGGAAAATATATGATATTTGTCTAAAAATTTTTTTGCGCATTTTGCCAAATTTTTCTGGAGAGGCAAAAATTGATTGAATTTTCATTTTTTGACAAGTTGAAAGTAACGCGCAGTTCTTTAATTTTTGTTTAATTTTGTTCGTTACTAGATGCAATAGTTTGAAATTAGATCTAGAAATATGGAAAATAATTGATATTTGTCTGACAATTTTTTTGTGTATTTTGCCAAATTTTTCTGGCAAGGCAAAAATTGATTGAATTTTCATTTTTTGACAAGTTGAAAGTAACGCGCAGTCCTTTAATTTTTGTTGAATTTTGTTTGTTAATAGATGAAATTGTGTCAAATTAGATCTAGAAATATGGAAAATAATTGATATTTGTCTGAAATTTTTTTTGTCTATTTTTCCAAATTTTTCTGGCAAGGCAAAAATTGATTGAATTTACATTTTTTGACAAGTTGAAAGTAACGCGCAGTTCTTTAATTTTTGTTCAATTTTGTTCGTTACTAGATGCAATAGTTTGAAATTAGATCTAGAAATATAGAAAATATATGATATTTGTCTAAAAATTTTTTTGTGCATTTTGCCAAATTTTTCTGGCGAGGCAAAAATTGACTTAATTTTCATTTTTTGACAAGTTGAAAGTAACGCGCAGTCCTTTAATTTTTGTTCAATTTTGTTTGTTAATAGATGAAATTGTGTCAAATTAGATCTAGAAATATGGAAAATAATTGATATTTGTCTGAAATTTTTTTTGTCTATTTTTCCAAATTTTTCTGGCAAGGCAAAAATTGATTGAATTTACATTTTTTGACAAGTTGAAAGTAACGCGCAGTTCTTTAATTTTTGTTCAATTTTGTTCGTTAATAGATGAAAAAGTTTGAAATTAGATCTAGAAATATGGAAAATATATGATATTTGTCTAAAAATTTTTTTGTGCATTTTGCCAAATTTTTCTGGCGAGGCAAAAATTGATTGAATTTTCATTTTTTGACAAGTTGGAAGAAACGCGCAGTTCTTTAATTTTTGTTTAATTTTATTCGTTACTAGATGTAAAAGTTTGAATGTAGATCTAGAAATATGGAAAATAATTGATATTTATCTAAAATTTTTTTTGTGTATTTTGCCAAATTTTTCTGGCGAGGCAAAAATTGATTGAATTTTCATTTTTTGACAAGTTGAAAGTAACGCGCAGTCCTTTAATTTTTGTTCAATTTTGTTCGTTAATAGATGAAAAAGTTTGAAATTAGATCTAGAAATATGGAAATTAATTGATATTTGTCTGACAATTTTTTTGTGTATTTTGCCAAATTTTTCTGGCGAGGCAAAAATTGATTTCATTTTCATTTTTTGACAAGTTGAAAGTAACGCGCAGTCCTTTAATTTTTGTTCAATTTTGTTCGTTAATAGATGAAAAAGTTTGAAATTAGATCGAGAAATATGGAAAACATATGATATTTGTCTAAAAATTTTATTGTGCATTTTGCCAAATTTTTCTGGCGAGGCAAAAATTGATTGAATTTTCATTTTTTGACAAGTTGAAAGTAACGCGCAGTTCTTTAATTTTTCTTTAATTTTATTCGTTACTAGATGTAAAAGTTTGAAAGTAGATCTAGAAATATGGAAAATAATTGATATTTGTCTAAAATTTTTTTTGTGTATTTTGCCAAATTTTTCTGGCGAGGCAAAAATTGATTGAATTTTCATTTTTTGAAAAGTTGAAAGTAACGCGCAGTTCATTAATTTTTGTACAATTTTGTTCGTTACTAGATGCAATAGTTTGAAATTAGATCTAGAAATATGGAAATTAATTGATATTTGTCTGACAATTTTTTTGTGTATTTTGCCAAATTTTTCTGTCGAGGCAAAAATTGATTTCATTTTCATTTTTTGACAAGTTGAAAGGAACGCGCAGTTCTTTAATTTTTGTTCAATTTTGTTCGTTACTAGATGTAAAAGTTTGAAATTAGATTTAGAAATATGGAAAATATATGATATTTGTCTGAAAATTTTTTTGTGCATTTTGCCAAATTTTTCTGGCGAGGCAAAAATTGATTGAATTGTCATTTTTTGACAAGTTGAAAGTAACGCGCAGTCCTTTAATTTATGTTCAATTTTGTTCGTTAATAGATGAAAAAGTTTGAAATTAGATCTAGAAATGTGGAAAATAATTTATATTTTTCTGAAATTTTTTTTGTGTATTTTTCCAAATTTTACTGGCAAGGCAAAAATTGATTGAATTTACATTTTTTGACAAGTTGAAAGTTACGCGCAGTTCTTTAATTTTTGTTCAATTTTGTTCGTTACTAGATGCAATAGTTTGAAATTAGATCTAGAAATATGGAAAATATATGATATTTGTCTAAAGATTTTTTTGTGCATTTTGCCAAATTTTTCTAAAGAGGCAAAAATTGATTGAATTTTCATTTTTTGACAAGTTGAAAGTAACGCGCAGTTCTTTAATTTTTGTTCAATTTTGTTCGTTACTAGATGTAAAAGTTTGAAATTAGATTTAGAAATATTGAAAATATATGATATTTGTCTGAAAATTTTTTTGTGCATTTTGCCAAATTTTTCTGGCGAGGCAAAAATTGATTGAATTTTCATTTTTTGACAAGTTGAAAGTAACGCGCAGTTCTTTAATTTTTGTTTAATTTTATTCGTTACTAGATGTAAAAGTTTGAAAGTAGATCTAGAAATATGGAAAATAATTGATATTTGTCTAAAATTTTTTTTGTGTATTTTGCCAAATTTTTCTGGCGAGGCAAAAATTGATTGAATTTTCATTTTTTGACAAGTTGAAAGTAACGCGCAATCCTTTAATTTTTGTTCAATTTTATTCGTTACTAGATGTAAAAGTTGGAAAGTAGATCTAGAAATATAGAAAATAATTAATATTTGTCTGAAAATTTTTTTGTGCAGTTTGCCAAATTTTTCTGGCGAGGCAAAAATTGATTGAATTTTCATTTTTTGACAAGTTGAAAGTAACGCGCAGTCCTATAATTTTTGTTCAATTTTGTTCGTTAATAGATAAAAAAGTTTAAAATTAGATCTAGAAATATGGAATATATATGATATTTGTCTAAAAATTTTTTTGTGCATTTTGCCAAATTTTTCTGGCGAGGCAAAAATTGATTGAATTTTCATTATTTGACAAGTTGAAAGTAACGCGCAGTTCTTTAATTTTTGTTCAATTTTGTTCGTTACTAGATGCAATAGTTTGAAATTAGATCTAGAAATATAGAAAATATATGATATTTGTCTAAAAATTTTTTTGTGCATTTTGCCAAATTTTTCTGGCGAGGCAAAAATTGATTGAATTTTCATTTTTTGACAAGTTGAAAGTAACGCGCAGTCCTTTAATTTTTGTTTTATTTGTTCGTTAATAGATAAAAAAGTTTGAAATTAGATCTACAAATATGGAAAATATATGATATTTGTCTAAAAATTTTTTTGCGCATTTTGCCAAATTTTTCTGGCGAGGCAAAAATTGATTGAATTTTCATTTTTTGACAAGTTGAAAGTAACGCGCAGTTCTTTAATTGTTGTTTAATTTTGTTCGTTACTAGATGCAATAGTTTGAAATTAGATCTAGAAATATGGAAAATAATTGATATTTGTCTGACAATTTTTTTGTGTATTTTGCCAAATTTTTCTGGCGAGGCAAAAATTGATTGAATTTTCATTTTTTGACAAGTTGAAAGTAACGCGCAGTCCTTTAATTTTTGTTCAATTTTGTTCGTTAATAGATGAAAAAGTTTGAAATTAGATCGAAAAATATGGAAAATATATGATATTTGTCTAAAAATTTTATTGTGCATTTTGCCAAATTTTTCTGGCAAGGCAAAAATTGATTGAATTTTCATTTTTTGACAAGTTGAAAGTAACGCGCAGTTCTTTAATTTTTCTTTAATTTTATTCGTTACTAGATGTAAAAGTTTGAAAGTAGATCTAGAAATATGGAAAATAATTGATATTTGTCTAAAATTTTTTTTGTGTATTTTGCCAAATTTTTCTGGCGAGGCAAAAATTGATTGAATTTTCATGTTTTGACAAGTTGAAAGTAACGCGCAGTCCTTTAATTTTTGTTCAATTTTGTTCGTTAATAGATGAAAAAGTTTGAAATTAGGTCTAGAAATATGGAAAATATATGATATTTGTCTAAAAATTTTTTTGTGCATTTTGCCAAATTTTTCTGGCGAGGCAAAAATTGACTGAATATTCATTTTTTGACAAGTTGAAAGTAACGCGCAGTCCTTTAATTTTTGTTCAATTTTGTTCGTTAATAGATGAAAAAGTTTGAACTTAGATCTAGAAATGTGGAAAATAATTTATATTTTTCTGAAATTTTTTTTGTGTATTTTTCCAAATTTTACTGGCAAGGCAAAAATTGATTGAATTTACATTTTTTGACAAGTTGAAAGTAACGCGCAGTCCTTTAATTTTTGTTTAACTTGTTCGATAATAGATAAAAAAGTTTGAAATTAGATCTACAAATATGGAAAATATATGATATTTGTTTAAAAATTTTTTTGTGCATTTTGCCAAATTTTTCTGGCGAGGCAAAATTTGATTGAATTTTCATTTTTTGACAAGTTGAAAGTAACGCGCAGTTCTTTAATTTTTGTTTAATTTTATTCGTTACTAGATGTAAAAGTTTGAAAGTAGATCTAGAAATATAGAAAATAATTGATCTTTGTCTAAAATTTTTTTTGTGTATTTTGCCAAATTTTTCTGGCGAGGCAAAAATTGATTGAATTTTCATTTTTTGACAAGTTGAAAGAAACGCGCAGTTCTTTAACTTTTGTTTAATTTTATTCGTTACTAGATGTAAAAGTTTGAAAGTAGATCTACAAATATGGAAAATATATGATATTTGTCTAAAAATTTTTTTGTGCATTTTGCCAAATTTTTCTGGCGAGGCAAAAATTGATTGAATTTTCATTTTTTGACAAGTTGAAAGTAAAGCGCAGTTCTTTAATTTTTGTTTAATTTTATTCGTTACTAGATGTAAAAGTTTGAAAGTAGATCTAGAAATATGGAAAATAATTAATATTTGTCTAAAATTTTTTTTGTGTATTTTGCCAAATTTTTCTGGCGAGGCAAAAATTGATTGAATTTTCATTTTTTGACAAGTTGAAAGTAACGCGCAGTCCTATAATTTTTGTTCAATTTTGTTCGTTAATAGATAAAAAAGTTTAAAATTAGATCTAGAAATATGGAATATATATGATATTTGTCTAAAAATTTTTTTGTGCATTTTGCCAAATTTTTCTGGCGAGGCAAAAATTGATTGAATTTTCATTATTTGACAAGTTGAAAGTAACGCGCAGTTCTTTAATTTTTGTTCAATTTTGTTCGTTACTAGATGCAATAGTTTGAAATTAGATCTAGAAATATAGAAAATATATGATATTTGTCTAAAAATTTTTTTGTGCATTTTGCCAAATTTTTCTGGCGAGGCAAAAATTGATTGAATTTTCATTTTTTGACAAGTTGAAAGTAACGCGCAGTCCTTTAATTTTTGTTTTATTTGTTCGTTAATAGATAAAAAAGTTTGAAATTAGATCTACAAATATGGAAAATATATGATATTTGTCTAAAAATTTTTTTGCGCATTTTGCCAAATTTTTCTGGCGAGGCAAAAATTGATTGAATTTTCATTTTTTGACAAGTTGAAAGTAACGCGCAGTTCTTTAATTGTTGTTTAATTTTGTTCGTTACTAGATGCAATAGTTTGAAATTAGATCTAGAAATATGGAAAATAATTTATATTTGTCTGACAATTTTTTTGTGTATTTTGCCAAATTTTTCTGGCGAGGCAAAAATTGATTGAATTTTCATTTTTTGACAAGTTGAAAGTAACGCGCAGTCCTTTAATTTTTGTTCAATTTTGTTCGTTAATAGATGAAAAAGTTTGAAATTAGATCGAAAAATATGGAAAATATATGATATTTGTCTAAAAATTTTATTGTGCATTTTGCCAAATTTTTCTGGCAAGGCAAAAATTGATTGAATTTTCATTTTTTGACAAGTTGAAAGTAACGCGCAGTTCTTTAATTTTTCTTTAATTTTATTCGTTACTAGATGTAAAAGTTTGAAAGTAGATCTAGAAATATGGAAAATAATTGATATTTGTCTAAAATTTTTTTTGTGTATTTTGCCAAATTTTTCTGGCGAGGCAAAAATTGATTGAATTTTCATGTTTTGACAAGTTGAAAGTAACGCGCAGTCCTTTAATTTTTGTTCAATTTTGTTCGTTAATAGATGAAAAAGTTTGAAATTAGGTCTAGAAATATGGAAAATATATGATATTTGTCTAAAAATTTTTTTGTGCATTTTGCCAAATTTTTCTGGCGAGGCAAAAATTGACTGAATATTCATTTTTTGACAAGTTGAAAGTAACGCGCAGTCCTTTAATTTTTGTTCAATTTTGTTCGTTAATAGATGAAAAAGTTTGAACTTAGATCTAGAAATGTGGAAAATAATTTATATTTTTCTGAAATTTTTTTTGTGTATTTTTCCAAATTTTACTGCCAAGGCAAAAATTGATTGAATTTACATTTTTTGACAAGTTGAAAGTAACGCGCAGTCCTTTAATTTTTGTTTAACTTGTTCGTTAATAGATAAAAAAGTTTGAAATTAGATCTACAAATATGGAAAATATATGATATTTGTTTAAAAATTTTTTTGTGCATTTTGCCAAATTTTTCTGGCGAGGCAAAATTTGATTGAATTTTCATTTTTTGACAAGTTGAAAGTAACGCGCAGTTCTTTAATTTTTGTTTAATTTTATTCGTTACTAGATGTAAAAGTTTGAAAGTAGATCTAGAAATATAGAAAATAATTGATCTTTGTCTAAAATTTTTTTTGTGTATTTTGCCAAATTTTTCTGGCGAGGCAAAAATTGATTGAATTTTCATTTTTTGACAAGTTGAAAGAAACGCGCAGTTCTTTAACTTTTGTTTAATTTTATTCGTTACTAGATGTAAAAGTTTGAAAGTAGATCTACAAATATGGAAAATATATGATATTTGTCTAAAAATTTTTTTGTGCATTTTGCCAAATTTTTCTGGCGAGGCAAAAATTGATTGAATTTTCATTTTTTGACAAGTTGAAAGTAAAGCGCAGTTCTTTAATTTTTGTTTAATTTTATTCGTTACTAGATGTAAAAGTTTGAAAGTAGATCTAGAAATATGGAAAATAATTAAAATTTGTCTAAAATTTTTTTTGTGTATTTTGCCAAATTTTTCTGGCGAGGCAAAAATTGATTGAATTTTCATTTTTTGACAAGTTGAAAGTAACGCGCAGTCCTTTAATTTTTGTTCAATTTTGTTCGTTAATAGATGAAAAAGTTTGAAATTAGATCTAGAAATATGGAAAATATATGATATTTGTCTAAAAATTTTTTTGTGCATTTTGCCAAATTTTTCTGGCGAGGCAAAAATTGATTGAATTTTCATTTTTTGACAAGTTGAAAGTAACGCGCAGTTCTTTAATTTTTGTTTAATTTTATTCGTTACTAGATGTAAAAGTTTGAAAGTAGATCTAGAAATATAGAAAATAATTGATCTTTGTCTAAAATTTTTTTTGTGTATTTTGCCAAATTTTTCTGGCGAGGCAAAAATTGATTGAATTTTCATTTTTTGACAAGTTGAAAGTAACGCGCAGTCCTTTAATTTTTGTTCAATTTTGTTCGTTAATAGATGAAAAAGTTTGAAATTAGATCTAGAAATATGGAAATTAATTGATATTTGTCTGACAATTTTTTTGTGTATTTTGTCAAATTTTTCTGGCGAGGCAAAAATTGATTGAATTTTCATTTTTTGACAAGTTGAAAGTAACGCGCAGTCCTTTAATTTTTGTTCAATTTTGTTCGTTAATTGAAGAAAAAGTTTGAAATTAGATCTAGAAATATGGAAAATATATGATATTTGTCTAAAAATTTTTTTGTGCATTTTGCCAAATTTTTCTGGCGAGGCAAAAATTGATTGAATTTTCATTTTTTGACAAGTTGAAAGTAAAGCGCAGTTCTTTAATTTTTGTTTAATTTTATTCGTTACTAGATGTAAAAGTTTGAAAGTAGATCTAGAAATATGGAAAATAATTAATATTTGTCTAAAATTTTTTTTGTGTATTTTGCCAAATTTTTCTGGCGAGGCAAAAATTGATTGAATTTTCATTTTTTGACAAGTTGAAAGTAACGCGCAGTCCTTTAATTTTTGTTCAATTTTGTTCGTTAATAGATGAAAAAGTTTGAAATTAGATCTAGAAATATGGAATATATATGATATTTGTCTAAAAATTTTTTTGTGCATTTTGCCAAATTTTTCTGGCGAGGCAAAAATTGATTGAATTTTCATTTTTTGACAAGTTGAAAGTAACGCGCAGTCCTTTAATTTTTGTTCAATTTTGTTCGTTAATAGATAGAAAAGTTTGAAATTAGATCTAGAAATATGGAAAATATATGATATTTGTTTAAAAATTTTTTTGTGCATTTTGCCAAATTTTTCTGGCGAGGCAAAATTTGATTGAATTTTCATTTTTTGACAAGTTGAAAGTAACGCGCAGTTCTTTAATTTTTGTTTAATTTTATTCGTTACTAGATGTAAAAGTTTGAAAGTAGATCTAGAAATATAGAAAATAATTGATCTTTGTCTAAAATTTTTTTTGTGTATTTTGCCAAATTTTTCTGGCGAGGCAAAAATTGATTGAATTTTCATTTTTTGACAAGTTGAAAGTAACGCGCAGTCCTTTAATTTTTGTTCAATTTTGTTCGTTAATTGATGAAAAAGTTTGAAATTAGATCTAGAAATATGGAAAATATATGATATTTGTCTAAAAATTTTTTTGTGCATTTTGCCAAATTTTTCTGGCGAGGCAAAATTTGATTGAATTTTCATTTTTTGACAAGTTGAAAGTAACGCGCAGTTCTTTAATTTTTGTTTAATTTTATTCGTTACTAGATGTAAAAGTTTGAAAGTAGATCTAGAAATATGGAAAATAATTGATATTTGTCTAAAGTTTTTTTTGTGTATTTTGCCAAATTTTTCTGGCGAGGCAAAAATTGATTGAATTTTCATTATTTGATAAGTTGAAAGTAACGCGCAGTCCTTTAATTTTTGTTCAATTTTATTCGTTACTAGATGTAAAAGTTTGAAATTAGATCTAGAAATATAGAAAATAATTAATATTTGTCTGACAATTTTTTTATGTATTTTCCCAAATTTGTCCGGCGAGGCAAACATTGATTAAATTTTCATTTTTTGACAAGTTGAAAGTAACGCGCAGTTCTTTAATTTTTGTTCAATTTTGTTCGTTACTAGATGCAATAGTTTGAAATTAGATCTAGAAATATGGAAATTAATTGATATTTGTCTGACATTTTTTTTGTGTATTTTGCCAAATTTTTCTGGCGAGGCAAAAATTGATTTCATTTTCATTTTTTGACAAGTTGAAAGTAACGCGCAGTCTTTTAATTTTTATTCAATTTTGTTCGTTAATAGATGAAAAAGTTTGAAATGAGATCTAGCAATATGAAAAATAATTATTATTTGTCTGACAATTTTTTTGTTTATTTTGCCAAATTTTTCTGGCGAGGCAAAATTTGATTGAATTTTCATTTTTTGACAAGTTGAAAGTAACGCGCAGTTCTTTAATTTTTGTTTAATTTTATTCGTTACTAGATGTAAAAGTTTGAAAGTAGATCTAGAAATATAGAAAATAATTGATCTTTGTCTAAAATTTTTTTTGTGTATTTTGCCAAATTTTTCTGGCGAGGCAAAAATTGATTGAATTTTCATTTTTTGACAAGTTGAAAGTAACGCGCAGTCCTTTAATTTTTGTTCAATTTTGTTCGTTAATAGATGAAAAAGTTTGAAATTAGATCTAGAAATATGGAAATTAATTGATATTTGTCTGACAATTTTTTTGTGTATTTTGCCAAATTTTTCTGGCGAGGCAAAAATTGATTGAATTTTCATTTTTTGACAAGTTGAAAGTAACGCGCAGTCCTTTAATTTTTGTTCAATTTTGTTCGTTAATTAATGAAAAAGTTTGAAATTAGATCTAGAAATATGGAAAATATATGATATTTGTCTAAAAATTTTTTTGTGCATTTTGCCAAATTTTTCTGGCGAGGCAAAAATTGATTGAATTTTCATTTTTTGACAAGTTGAAAGTAAAGCGCAGTTCTTTAATTTTTGTTTAATTTTATTCGTTACTAGATGTAAAAGTTTGAAAGTAGATCTAGAAATATGGAAAATAATTGATATTTGTCTAAAATTTGTTTTGTGTATTTTGCCAAATTTTTCTGGCGAGGCAAAAATTGATTGAATTTTCATTTTTTGACAAGTTGAAAGTAACGCGCAGTCCTTTAATTTTTGTTCAATTTTGTTCGTTAATAGATGAAAAAGTTTGAAATTAGATCTAGAAATATGGAATATATATGATATTTGTCTAAAAATTTTTTTGTGCATTTTGCCAAATTTTTCTGGCGAGGCAAAAATTGATTGAATTTTCATTTTTTGACAAGTTGAAAGTAACGCGCAGTCCTTTATTTTTTGTTCAATTTTGTTCGTTAATAGATAAAAAAGTTTGAAATTAGATCTAGAAATATGGAAAATATATGATATTTGTTTAAAAATTTTTTTGTGCATTTTGCCAAATTTTTCTGGCGAGGCAAAATTTGATTGAATTTTCATTTTTTGACAAGTTGAAAGTAACGCGCAGTTCTTTAATTTTTGTTTAATTTTATTCGTTACTAGATGTAAAAGTTTGAAAGTAGATCTAGAAATATAGAAAATAATTGATCTTTGTCTAAAATTTTTTTTGTGTATTTTGCCAAATTTTTCTGGCGAGGCAAAAATTGATTGAATTTTTATTTTTTGACAAGTTGAAAGTAACGCGCAGTCCTTTAATTTTTGTTCAATTTTGTTCGTTAATTGATGAAAAAGTTTGAAATTAGATCTAGAAATATGGAAAATATATGATATTTGTCTAAAAATTTTTTTGTGCATTTTGCCAAATTTTTCTGGCGAGGCAAAATTTGATTGAATTTTCATTTTTTGACAAGTTGAAAGTAACGCGCAGTTCTTTAATTTTTGTTTAATTTTATTCGTTACTAGATGTAAAAGTTTGAAAGTAGATCTAGAAATATGGAAAATAATTGATATTTGTCTAAAGTTTTTTTTGTGTATTTTGCCAAATTTTTCTGGCGAGGCAAAAATTGATTGAATTTTCATTATTTGATAAGTTGAAAGTAACGCGCAGTCCTTTAATTTTTGTTCAATTTTATTCGTTACTAGATGTAAAAGTTTGAAATTAGATCTAGAAATATAGAAAATAATTAATATTTGTCTGACAATTTTTTTATGTATTTTCCCAAATTTGTCCGGCGAGGCAAACATTGATTAAATTTTCATTTTTTGACAAGTTGAAAGTAACGCGCAGTTCTTTAATTTTTGTTCAATTTTGTTCGTTACTAGATGCAATAGTTTGAAATTAGATCTAGAAATATGGAAATTAATTGATATTTGTCTGACATTTTTTTTGTGTATTTTGCCAAATTTTTCTGGCGAGGCAAAAATTGATTTCATTTTCATTTTTTGACAAGTTGAAAGTAACGCGCAGTCTTTTAATTTTTATTCAATTTTGTTCGTTAATAGATGAAAAAGTTTGAAATGAGATCTAGCAATATGAAAAATAATTATTATTTGTCTGACAATTTTTTTGTTTATTTTGCCAAATTTTTCTGGCGAGGCAAAATTTGATTGAATTTTCATTTTTTGACAAGTTGAAAGTAACGCGCAGTTCTTTAATTTTTGTTTAATTTTATTCGTTACTAGATGTAAAAGTTTGAAAGTAGATCTAGAAATATAGAAAATAATTGATCTTTGTCTAAAATTTTTTTTGTGTATTTTGCCAAATTTTTCTGGCGAGGCAAAAATTGATTGAATTTTCATTTTTTGACAAGTTGAAAGTAACGCGCAGTCCTTTAATTTTTGTTCAATTTTGTTCGTTAATAGATGAAAAAGTTTGAAATTAGATCTAGAAATATGGAAATTAATTGATATTTGTCTGACAATTTTTTTGTGTATTTTGCCAAATTTTTCTGGCGAGGCAAAAATTGATTGAATTTTCATTTTTTGACAAGTTGAAAGTAACGCGCAGTTCTTTAATTTTTCTTTAATTTTATTCGTTACTAGATGTAAAAGTTTGAAAGTAGATCTAGAAATATGGAAAATAATTGATATTTGTCTAAAATTTTTTTTGTGTATTTTGCCAAATTTTTCTGGCGAGGCAAAAATTGATTGAATTTTCATTTTTTGAAAAGTTGAAAGTAACGCGCAGTTCATTAATTTTTGTACAATTTTGTTCGTTACTAGATGCAATAGTTTGAAATTAGATCTAGAAATATGGAAATTAATTGATATTTGTCTGACAATTTTTTTGTGTATTTTGCCAAATTTTTCTGTCGAGGCAAAAATTGATTTCATTTTCATTTTTTGACAAGTTGAAAGGAACGCGCAGTTCTTTAATTTTTGTTCAATTTTGTTCGTTACTAGATGTAAAAGTTTGAAATTAGATTTAGAAATATGGAAAATATATGATATTTGTCTGAAAATTTTTTTGTGCATTTTGCCAAATTTTTCTGGCGAGGCAAAAATTGATTGAATTGTCATTTTTTGACAAGTTGAAAGTAACGCGCAGTCCTTTAATTTTTGTTCAATTTTGTTCGTTAATAGATGAAAAAGTTTGAAATTAGATCTAGAAATGTGGAAAATAATTTATATTTTTCTGAAATTTTTTTTGTGTATTTTTCCAAATTTTACTGGCAAGGCAAAAATTGATTGAATTTACATTTTTTGACAAGTTGAAAGTTACGCGCAGTTCTTTAATTTTTGTTCAATTTTGTTCGTTACTAGATGCAATAGTTTGAAATTAGATCTAGAAATATGGAAAATATATGATATTTGTCTAAAGATTTTTTTGTGCATTTTGCCAAATTTTTCTAAAGAGGCAAAAATTGATTGAATTTTCATTTTTTGACAAGTTGAAAGTAACGCGCAGTTCTTTAATTTTTGTTCAATTTTGTTCGTTACTAGATGTAAAAGTTTGAAATTAGATTTAGAAATATTGAAAATATATGATATTTGTCTGAAAATTTTTTTGTGCATTTTGCCAAATTTTTCTGGCGAGGCAAAAATTGATTGAATTTTCATTTTTTGACAAGTTGAAAGTAACGCGCAGTTCTTTAATTTTTGTTTAATTTTATTCGTTACTAGATGTAAAAGTTTGAAAGTAGATCTAGAAATATAGAAAATAATTGATCTTTGTCTAAAATTTTTTTTGTGTATTTTGCCAAATTTTTCTGGCGAGGCAAAAATTGATTGAATTTTCATTTTTTGACAAGTTGAAAGTAACGCGCAGTCCTTTAATTTTTGTTCAATTTTGTTCGTTAATAGATGAAAAAGTTTGAAATTAGATTTAGAAATATGGAAATTAATTGATATTTGTCTGACAATTTTTTTGTGTATTTTGCCAAATTTTTCTGGCGAGGCAAAAATTGATTTCATTTTCATTTTTTGACAAGTTGAAAGTAACGCGCAGTCCTTTAATTTTTGTTCAATTTTGTTCGTTAATAGATGAAAAAGTTTGAAATTAGATCGAGAAATATGGAAAACATATGATATTTGTCTAAAAATTTTATTGTGCATTTTGCCAAATTTTTCTGGCGAGGCAAAAATTGATTGAATTTTCATTTTTTGACAAGTTGAAAGTAACGCGCAGTTCTTTAATTTTTCTTTAATTTTATTCGTTACTAGATGTAAAAGTTTGAAAGTAGATCTAGAAATATGGAAATTAATTGATATTTGTCTGACAATTTTTTTGTGTATTTTGCCAAATTTTTCTGTCGAGGCAAAAATTGATTTCATTTTCATTTTTTGACAAGTTGAAAGGAACGCGCAGTTCTTTAATTTTTGTTCAATTTTGTTCGTTACTAGATGTAAAAGTTTGAAATTAGATTTAGAAATATGGAAAATATATGATATTTGTCTGAAAATTTTTTTGTGCATTTTGCCAAATTTTTCTGGCGAGGCAAAAATTGATTGAATTGTCATTTTTTGACAAGTTGAAAGTAACGCGCAGTCCTTTAATTTTTGTTCAATTTTGTTCGTTAATAGATGAAAAAGTTTGAAATTAGATCTAGAAATGTGGAAAATAATTTATATTTTTCTGAAATTTTTTTTGTGTATTTTTCCAAATTTTACTGGCAAGGCAAAAATTGATTGAATTTACATTTTTTGACAAGTTGAAAGTTACGCGCAGTTCTTTAATTTTTGTTCAATTTTGTTCGTTACTAGATGCAATAGTTTGAAATTAGATCTAGAAATATGGAAAATATATGATATTTGTCTAAAGATTTTTTTGTGCATTTTGCCAAATTTTTCTAAAGAGGCAAAAATTAATTGAATTTTCATTTTTTGACAAGTTGAAAGTAACGCGCAGTTCTTTAATTTTTGTTCAATTTTGTTCGTTACTAGATGTAAAAGTTTGAAATTAGATTTAGAAATATTGAAAATATATGATATTTGTCTGAAAATTTTTTTGTGCATTTTGCCAAATTTTTCTGGCGAGGCAAAAATTGATTGAATTTTCATTTTTTGACAAGTTGAAAGTAACGCGCAGTTCTTTAATTTTTCTTTAATTTTATTCGTTACTAGATGTAAAAGTTTGAAAGTAGATCTAGAAATATGGAAAATAATTGATATTTGTCTAAAATTTTTTTTGTGTATTTTGCCAAATTTTTCTGGCGAGGCAAAAATTGATTGAATTTTCATGTTTTGACAAGTTGAAAGTAACGCGCAGTCCTTTAATTTTTGTTCAATTTTGTTCGTTAATAGATGAAAAAGTTTGAAATTAGGTCTAGAAATATGGAAAATATATGATATTTGTCTAAAAATTTTTTTGTGCATTTTGCCAAATTTTTCTGGCGAGGCAAAAATTGACTGAATATTCATTTTTTGACAAGTTGAAAGTAACGCGCAGTCCTTTAATTTTTGTTCAATTTTGTTCGTTAATAGATGAAAAAGTTTGAACTTAGATCTAGAAATGTGGAAAATAATTTATATTTTTCTGAAATTTTTTTTGTGTATTTTTCCAAATTTTACTGGCAAGGCAAAAATTGATTGAATTTACATTTTTTGACAAGTTGAAAGTTACGCGCAGTTCTTTAATTTTTGTTCAATTTTGTTCGTTACTAGATGCAATAGTTTGAAATTAGATCTAGAAATATGGAAAATATATGATATTTGTCTAAAAATTTTTTTGTACATTTTGCCAAATTTTTCTGGCGAGGCAAAAATTGACTGAATTTTCATTTTATGACAAGTTGAAAGGAACGCGCAGTTCTTTAATTTTTGTTCAATTTTGTTCGTTACTAGATGTAAAAGTTTGAAATTAGATTTAGAAATATTGAAAATATATTATATTTGTCTGAAAATTTTTTTGTGTATTTTGACAAATTTTTCTGGCGAGGCAAAAATTGATTGAATTTTCATTTTTTGACAAGTTGAAAGTAACGCGCAGTTCTTTAATTTTTGTTTAATTTTATTCGTTACTAGATGTAAAAGTTTGAAAGTAGATCTAGAAATATGGAAAATAATTGATATTTGTCTAAAATTTTTTTTGTGTATTTTGCCAAATTTTTCTGGCGAGGCAAAAATTGATTGAATTTTCATTTTTTGACAAGTTGAAAGTAACGCGCAGTCCTTTAATTTTTGTTCAATTTTATTCGTTACTAGATGTAAAAGTTGGAAAGTAGATCGAGAATTATAGAAAATAATTAATATTTGTCTGAAAATTTTTTTGTGCATTTTGCCAAATTTTTCTGGTGAGGCAAAAATTGATTGAATTTTCATTTTTTGACAAGTTGAAAGTAACGCGCAGTCCTTTAATTGTTGTTTAATTTGTTCGTTAATAGATAAAAAAGTTGGAAAGTAGATCTAGAAATATAGAAAATAATTAATATTTGTCTGAAAATTTTTTTGTGCATTTTGCCAAATTTTTCTGGCGAGGCAAAAATTGATTGAATTTTCATTTTTTGACAAGTTGAAAGTAACGCGCAGTCCTTTAATTTTTGTTTAACTTGTTCGTTAATAGATAAAAAAGTTTGAAATTAGATCTACAAATATGGAAAATATATGATATTTGTTTAAAAATTTTTTTGTGCATTTTGCCAAATTTTTCTGGCGAGGCAAAATTTGATTGAATTTTCATTTTTTGACAAGTTGAAAGTAACGCGCAGTTCTTTAATTTTTGTTTAATTTTATTCGTTACTAGATGTAAAAGTTTGAAAGTAGATCTAGAAATATAGAAAATAATTGATCTTTGTCTAAAATTTTTTTTGTGTATTTTGCCAAATTTTTCTGGCGAGGCAAAAATTGATTGAATTTTCATTTTTTGACAAGTTGAAAGAAACGCGCAGTTCTTTAACTTTTGTTTAATTTTATTCGTTACTAGATGTAAAAGTTTGAAAGTAGATCTACAAATATGGAAAATATATGATATTTGTCTAAAAATTTTTTTGTGCATTTTGCCAAATTTTTCTGGCGAGGCAAAAATTGATTGAATTTTCATTTTTTGACAAGTTGAAAGTAAAGCGCAGTTCTTTAATTTTTGTTTAATTTTATTCGTTACTAGATGTAAAAGTTTGAAAGTAGATCTAGAAATATGGAAAATAATTAATATTTGTCTAAAATTTTTTTTGTGTATTTTGCCAAATTTTTCTGGCGAGGCAAAAATTGATTGAATTTTCATTTTTTGACAAGTTGAAAGTAACGCGCAGTCCATTAATTTTTGTTCAATTTTGTTCGTTAATAGATGAAAAAGTTTGAAATTAGATCTAGAAATATGGAAAATATATGATATTTGTCTAAAATTTTTTTTGTGCATTTTGCCAAATTTTTCTGGCGAGGCAAAAATTGATTGAATTTTCATTTTTTGACAAGTTGAAAGTAACGCGCAGTCCTTTAATTTTTGTTCAATTTTGTTCGTTAATAGATGAAAAAGTTTGAAATTAGATCTAGAAATGTGGAAAATAATTTATATTTTTCTGAAATTTTTTTTGTGTATTTTTCCAAATTTTACTGGCAAGGCAAAAATTGATTGAATTTACATTTTTTGACAAGTTGAAAGTTACGCGCAGTTCTTTAATTTTTGTTCAATTTTGTTCGTTACTAGATGCAATAGTTTGAAATTAGATCTAGAAATATGGAAAATATATGATATTTGTCTAAAGATTTTTTTGTGCATTTTGCCAAATTTTTCTAAAGAGGCAAAAATTGATTGAATTTTCATTTTTTGACAAGTTGAAAGTAACGCGCAGTTCTTTAATTTTTGTTCAATTTTGTTCGTTACTAGATGTAAAAGTTTGAAATTAGATTTAGAAATATTGAAAATATATGATATTTGTCTGAAAATTTTTTTGTGCATTTTGCCAAATTTTTCTGGCGAGGCAAAAATTGATTGAATTTTCATTTTTTGACAAGTTGAAAGTAACGCGCAGTTCTTTAATTTTTGTTTAATTTTATTCGTTACTAGATGTAAAAGTTTGAAAGTAGATCTAGAAATATAGAAAATAATTGATCTTTGTCTAAAATTTTTTTTGTGTATTTTGCCAAATTTTTCTGGCGAGGCAAAAATTGATTGAATTTTCATTTTTTGACAAGTTGAAAGTAACGCGCAGTCCTTTAATTTTTGTTCAATTTTGTTCGTTAATAGATGAAAAAGTTTGAAATTAGATTTAGAAATATGGAAATTAATTGATATTTGTCTGACAATTTTTTTGTGTATTTTGCCAAATTTTTCTGGCGAGGCAAAAATTGATTTCATTTTCATTTTTTGACAAGTTGAAAGTAACGCGCAGTCCTTTAATTTTTGTTCAATTTTGTTCGTTAATAGATGAAAAAGTTTGAAATTAGATCGAGAAATATGGAAAACATATGATATTTGTCTAAAAATTTTATTGTGCATTTTGCCAAATTTTTCTGGCGAGGCAAAAATTGATTGAATTTTCATTTTTTGACAAGTTGAAAGTAACGCGCAGTTCTTTAATTTTTCTTTAATTTTATTCGTTACTAGATGTAAAAGTTTGAAAGTAGATCTAGAAATATGGAAATTAATTGATATTTGTCTGACAATTTTTTTGTGTATTTTGCCAAATTTTTCTGTCGAGGCAAAAATTGATTTCATTTTCATTTTTTGACAAGTTGAAAGGAACGCGCAGTTCTTTAATTTTTGTTCAATTTTGTTCGTTACTAGATGTAAAAGTTTGAAATTAGATTTAGAAATATGGAAAATATATGATATTTGTCTGAAAATTTTTTTGTGCATTTTGCCAAATTTTTCTGGCGAGGCAAAAATTGATTGAATTGTCATTTTTTGACAAGTTGAAAGTAACGCGCAGTCCTTTAATTTTTGTTCAATTTTGTTCGTTAATAGATGAAAAAGTTTGAAATTAGATCTAGAAATGTGGAAAATAATTTATATTTTTCTGAAATTTTTTTTGTGTATTTTTCCAAATTTTACTGGCAAGGCAAAAATTGATTGAATTTACATTTTTTGACAAGTTGAAAGTTACGCGCAGTTCTTTAATTTTTGTTCAATTTTGTTCGTTACTAGATGCAATAGTTTGAAATTAGATCTAGAAATATGGAAAATATATGATATTTGTCTAAAGATTTTTTTGTGCATTTTGCCAAATTTTTCTAAAGAGGCAAAAATTGATTGAATTTTCATTTTTTGACAAGTTGAAAGTAACGCGCAGTTCTTTAATTTTTGTTCAATTTTGTTCGTTACTAGATGTAAAAGTTTGAAATTAGATTTAGAAATATTGAAAATATATGATATTTGTCTGAAAATTTTTTTGTGCATTTTGCCAAATTTTTCTGGCGAGGCAAAAATTGATTGAATTTTCATTTTTTGACAAGTTGAAAGTAACGCGCAGTTCTTTAATTTTTCTTTAATTTTATTCGTTACTAGATGTAAAAGTTTGAAAGTAGATCTAGAAATATGGAAAATAATTGATATTTGTCTAAAATTTTTTTTGTGTATTTTGCCAAATTTTTCTGGCGAGGCAAAAATTGATTGAATTTTCATGTTTTGACAAGTTGAAAGTAACGCGCAGTCCTTTAATTTTTGTTCAATTTTGTTCGTTAATAGATGAAAAAGTTTGAAATTAGGTCTAGAAATATGGAAAATATATGATATTTGTCTAAAAATTTTTTTGTGCATTTTGCCAAATTTTTCTGGCGAGGCAAAAATTGACTGAATATTCATTTTTTGACAAGTTGAAAGTAACGCGCAGTCCTTTAATTTTTGTTCAATTTTGTTCGTTAATAGATGAAAAAGTTTGAACTTAGATCTAGAAATGTGGAAAATAATTTATATTTTTCTGAAATTTTTTTTGTGTATTTTTCCAAATTTTACTGGCAAGGCAAAAATTGATTGAATTTACATTTTTTGACAAGTTGAAAGTTACGCGCAGTTCTTTAATTTTTGTTCAATTTTGTTCGTTACTAGATGCAATAGTTTGAAATTAGATCTAGAAATATGGAAAATATATGATATTTGTCTAAAAATTTTTTTGTACATTTTGCCAAATTTTTCTGGCGAGGCAAAAATTGACTGAATTTTCATTTTATGACAAGTTGAAAGGAACGCGCAGTTCTTTAATTTTTGTTCAATTTTGTTCGTTACTAGATGTAAAAGTTTGAAATTAGATTTAGAAATATTGAAAATATATTATATTTGTCTGAAAATTTTTTTGTGTATTTTGACAAATTTTTCTGGCGAGGCAAAAATTGATTGAATTTTCATTTTTTGACAAGTTGAAAGTAACGCGCAGTTCTTTAATTTTTGTTTAATTTTATTCGTTACTAGATGTAAAAGTTTGAAAGTAGATCTAGAAATATGGAAAATAATTGATATTTGTCTAAAATTTTTTTTGTGTATTTTGCCAAATTTTTCTGGCGAGGCAAAAATTGATTGAATTTTCATTTTTTGACAAGTTGAAAGTAACGCGCAGTCCTTTAATTTTTGTTCAATTTTATTCGTTACTAGATGTAAAAGTTGGAAAGTAGATCGAGAATTATAGAAAATAATTAATATTTGTCTGAAAATTTTTTTGTGCATTTTGCCAAATTTTTCTGGTGAGGCAAAAATTGATTGAATTTTCATTTTTTGACAAGTTGAAAGTAACGCGCAGTCCTTTAATTGTTGTTTAATTTGTTCGTTAATAGATAAAAAAGTTGGAAAGTAGATCTAGAAATATAGAAAATAATTAATATTTGTCTGAAAATTTTTTTGTGCATTTTGCCAAATTTTTCTGGCGAGGCAAAAATTGATTGAATTTTCATTTTTTGACAAGTTGAAAGTAACGCGCAGTCCTTTAATTTTTGTTTAACTTGTTCGTTAATAGATAAAAAAGTTTGAAATTAGATCTACAAATATGGAAAATATATGATATTTGTTTAAAAATTTTTTTGTGCATTTTGCCAAATTTTTCTGGCGAGGCAAAATTTGATTGAATTTTCATTTTTTGACAAGTTGAAAGTAACGCGCAGTTCTTTAATTTTTGTTTAATTTTATTCGTTACTAGATGTAAAAGTTTGAAAGTAGATCTAGAAATATAGAAAATAATTGATCTTTGTCTAAAATTTTTTTTGTGTATTTTGCCAAATTTTTCTGGCGAGGCAAAAATTGATTGAATTTTCATTTTTTGACAAGTTGAAAGAAACGCGCAGTTCTTTAACTTTTGTTTAATTTTATTCGTTACTAGATGTAAAAGTTTGAAAGTAGATCTACAAATATGGAAAATATATGATATTTGTCTAAAAATTTTTTTGTGCATTTTGCCAAATTTTTCTGGCGAGGCAAAAATTGATTGAATTTTCATTTTTTGACAAGTTGAAAGTAAAGCGCAGTTCTTTAATTTTTGTTTAATTTTATTCGTTACTAGATGTAAAAGTTTGAAAGTAGATCTAGAAATATGGAAAATAATTAATATTTGTCTAAAATTTTTTTTGTGTATTTTGCCAAATTTTTCTGGCGAGGCAAAAATTGATTGAATTTTCATTTTTCGACAAGTTGAAAGTAACGCGCAGTCCATTAATTTTTGTTCAATTTTGTTCGTTAATAGATGAAAAAGTTTGAAATTAGATCTAGAAATATGGAAAATATATGATATTTGTCTAAAATTTTTTTTGTGCATTTTGCCAAATTTTTCTGGCGAGGCAAAAATTGATTGAATTTTCATTTTTTGACAAGTTGAAAGTAACGCGCAGTCCTTTAATTTTTGTTCAATTTTGTTCGTTAATAGATAAAAAAGTTTGAAATTAGATTTAGAAATATGGAAAATATATGATATTTGTTTAAAAATTTTTTTGTGCATTTTGCCAAATTTTTCTGGCGAGGCAAAATTTGATTGAATTTTCATTTTTTGACAAGTTGAAAGTAACGCGCAGTTCTTTAATTTTTGTTTAATTTTATTCGTTACTAGATGTAAAAGTTTGAAAGTAGATCTAGAAATATAGAAAATAATTGATCTTTGTCTAAAATTTTTTTTGTGTATTTTGCCAAATTTTTCTGGCGAGGCAAAAATTGATTGAATTTTCATTTTTTGACAAGTTGAAAGTAACGCGCAGTCCTTTAATTTTTGTTCAATTTTGTTCGTTAATTGATGAAAAAGTTTGAAATTAGATCTAGAAATATGGAAAATATATATTTGTCTAAAAATTTTTTTGTGCATTTTGCCAAATTTTTCTGGCGAGGCAAAATTTGATTGAATTTTCATTTTTTGACAAGTTGAAAGTAACGCGCAGTTCTTTAATTTTTGTTTAATTTTATTCGTTACTAGATGTAAAAGTTTGAAAGTAGATCTAGAAATATGGAAAATAATTGATATTTGTCTAAAGTTTTTTTTGTGTATTTTGCCAAATTTTTCTGGCGAGGCAAAAATTGATTGAATTTTCATTATTTGATAAGTTGAAAGTAACGCGCAGTCCTTTAATTTTTGTTCAATTTTATTCGTTACTAGATGTAAAAGTTTGAAATTAGATCTAGAAATATAGAAAATAATTAATATTTGTCTGACAATTTTTTTATGTATTTTCCCAAATTTGTCCGGCGAGGCAAACATTGATTAAATTTTCATTTTTTGACAAGTTGAAAGTAACGCGCAGTTCTTTAATTTTTGTTCAATTTTGTTCGTTACTAGATGCAATAGTTTGAAATTAGATCTAGAAATATGGAAATTAATTGATATTTGTCTGACATTTTTTTTGTGTATTTTGCCAAATTTTTCTGGCGAGGCAAAAATTGATTTCATTTTCATTTTTTGACAAGTTGAAAGTAACGCGCAGTCTTTTAATTTTTATTCAATTTTGTTCGTTAATAGATGAAAAAGTTTGAAATGAGATCTAGCAATATGAAAAATAATTATTATTTGTCTGACAATTTTTTTGTTTATTTTGCCAAATTTTTCTGGCAAGGCAAAAATTGATTGAATTTTCATTTTTTGACAAGTTGAAAGTAACGCGCAGTCCTTTAATTTTTGTTCAATTTTCTTCGTTAATAGATGAAAAAGTTTGAAATTAGATCTAGAAACATGAAAAAGAAGTGATTTTTGGCTGAAAATTTTTTAGTGTATTTTGCTGAATTTTTCTGGCGAGGCATAATTATGCAAGAAAGTACTCATATGTATAATAAACGGACAAAATTAATATTTCAGAGTATGTTTTACCATTTTAGATATTGTTTAGAATTTTTTGCGCAAATTGATATTTTTTCTTTTAAATTTTTTCCGAGTGTTATCATATAGGGTGGTTTTCAGCGTTTGATAATTTTTGTTATTAATTTAAATAATTAAATTATATATTTCTATGAATGATCAACTATTTTAGATTTTTATTAGATTTTTGTGTGCAAATTTATTTTTGTGCCCCTGTCTGCTACTGCCTGTCATACATTTTAATTTTTGTTATCCTTATATCTCAATTTTATTTTTTGTGAAATTGAAGTTTTATTTTTTTAATTGTTAGTTTTGTGGTAGTTAAATATTTTTATTTTATTTTATTTTTTTTATTTAATTAGTTTACTTTTAAATTTAATTTAATTAATTGTTACATTTCGTTCTTAAGAAATGAAATAATTATTCTTTCAATAATGATAAGAAATAAATAATTGATCATTTTTATTTAAACTTTTGATTTTTCTAATGTTTTTAGCCGCAAATTAATTATTTTCCTTCCCATATCTTACTAAATCGCTTTAAAAAGATGAGTTTTATCATAATAATTCATTTGGGAAATCATTTTTTTGATTTTCCACTTGTTTTCTAGCAAATTCCATAAAGTGGACCTAAGGCGGACTCAATTGAGTCCACGCTATGGCCCACATTTTTGCCAGGGAATTATTAATAAAATTAAAAATTCTTTTTTTTTTTTTAAATTTGTTTGCCAATCAATTCTGCGAGAAAAATTATAAAGATTTTGTATGTATCAATTTTTTGTATAAGTTGTATTTTGTTCATAAAATCGTTATAAATAAATAACTGTTATTTGTTTATAACAATTTTACAAACAAAGTACAGCGTTTAAAAAATAGATTTTCTACACACTGTTCTCAAATTTTCTCATACAATTGATTCCTATCAATATGTTTTAAAAATTTTTTTTTTTTAATAATTTGTTTAAACAATTGGAAATTGTAAACAAACAGTAGGGGTAATATATTTTTTTAATTTGCCTATGAATCCAATGTTTATTTTCAATCAGACAAACTTTATTGTCAGTGTTTTTTGCACAACCAAACTATCACACATTTTTACATATTTCCATAATTAATAACAATTAATTTTGTCATGAAATTGTTTTTTATATGTTCAGTGAGGCCCACTTCATCATCCCCAATCATTTTTTATAACATTTATTGTTTTTTTAATCGTTTATTTGCCCGCATCCAGTTTGGATGTTTTTGGACGTTTTTACGCGCCGGCGGCATCCAGCGCCTCTGTCAGGGTGTGCTTCGATAGGAATTTTATTTTTAAATTTAGCAAAAAGAGTGCTTTTCGGTATATTATATTCCTTTGCTGCACTTGAAATAGACTTTTTTTTTCATTTTAATATGATCAAGCGCCCGATTTATATCATTTTGTGTATAAGTTTTTATTGGAGGAGGTTTTACCATTTTGTAATTTTGAGCCTCTGTAATAAAGATAAAAATGTAGTAATTTGATTTCATACAAAAATAATAAAATAAAACACTTTTTAGGGTTAGAATAACATTTTAATAAATATACATTTATATAATTAATTTTATTATTATTTTATTAATATTAATTATATAAATTATTATAATTATTAATATTATTAATCGTTTTATATAAAATTTAAGAGGATTTAGACTTTAAATTAAATAAATACTTACATTTTTTATTCTGACATAGGTTATTATTTTCTTCAAAACAATTTTCAAATTCACAGTCTAGCAACTGGGCCATGAAAATTGATAAACAAGAACCAGTCGCTGAACGCCACGTTCAAGCACTAGTACACTTGTTGTTTTAAAGTACCAGTCAATAAACTTTGAATTTTACTTAAAAATACAAAGTAAAATCCAATTATTTTCTTTGATATGTATTTAATATATAATAACCATGATATTAAATCATAGCGAACTCGAATTTCAGCAGTAATAATGGATATTTGATCACTCCAAAGTTTACCACTTTCTTACGTAAAAAATAAGCAACGCTCACTTCAAGAGTGGTTTCATAAACGCATGTATAAAAATAATTTTTTGTTGCAAAATGAAAGTTTAATATTATAAATATTTATATTTATTACAAACCTTAAATGTTCATTTTAGTGAAGAAAATAATTTTGATTAAAATAATCCAACAGAGTTCTTATTTTTGTTAAATTTATAACCTGACGTGCAGCCATTGGTACGTGTGCAGTGACTGGGTCTTTTACCTTACGTTCTTTACGAAGTAAACTTTTTTTTTTGTACAAGCAAGATATATGTAAGTGTAGCATGAAATAAATAAAATAAATGTAATCTAAAACATATTTTGTTTCTAAGGTCATATAAAATTGGATTTATTATTTCGTAAAAATAAGATAAATAACAAATTTGATTAATATTTAGTTTCTTTAATTTTTACAATAAAAAATATTTATCAATTACTCTGTTTATTTAGTTTTCAAAAATAAAACAATTATTTCAGTCCCTATACAATCTCTATTTCCGATCTTCTATGTAGGTCGGGTTGCATTCGTCTTAGAAACTAAATAAACCCTACTGTTTTGTGTTGAAACTTTTATATTTTAACGAATATTTCATTTGTTTAGAAATTATTAATGCATAATTTGCAATAAATGATTCACTTCCTAAATTTGGATTATTTGAAGTATTTTAAATACGTTTTTTCAATGAGCTAACTTTACTTGAAATAACAAACAAATTTTAATTTTTTTTAAAAATGTAAGTAAAGTCATGTTTGGAACTTGATATAAATTATTTATATAATGTTTTGCATTCTGTAACTAAAAATTGAATTTTTTAAGTAAATTGAATAATATAATTAATATAACCTTTATGAAAAATAAGTATTGGATTAAGTATTGGGAGTAAGTATTGGATGAAGTAGTGGAATAAGTATTTGTTTAAGTATTGGAAACTCCAATACTTTTTTCTCCAAATAATCTTAAAAATTTTACTGGTTGCGCACTAAGTTTCTATGGTTCCCAGCTCTGAGCAGTTGTTTTCTTTTTAATTTAATACATAGAAATACATGAAACGCAAAATCACAGTTCCACAGAAAATTAAAAAAAAATTGGTTTAAAAATATGTTACGCGAAAATAGTATTGGAGTTCCCAATACTTAAACCAATACGTATTCCAATACTTAATCTAATACTTAAGCCAATACTTACTCCCAATACTTAATCCAATACTTATTTTTCATAAGGGGTACGCCTGTGTATAATTTCAAATCCAGCACTGAGTGAATAGTACCCGAAAATGCCGCATCAGAACAGAGCACAACAAACTATATTGTTTGACAGCTTCTTTGAAGAAACTGAAAATATTTTCACTTTCCTCGAGAAACTGACGCTAAATAAAAAGTGAAATCTCAAAAACTAAGTGAGTATAAAATTTGTAATTAAATTTAAATGTGCAGTACGGTGTTCATTTTCGGAAAAAGTGTCGGATTTTTCCGGCAAAATTGTCAAAATGGGAATCAGTGAGTGAAGTGTCAAGTGATTTTATTTTTCCTCGAGTGTTATGATAGTACCTATCATATTTAAAATAAAAACTTTATTATAAAAGAAAAAAGATAAAAACAAATTTTCAAATAAATAAAAAAAGAAATCATTTGAGTTTAGTCAAATGATTTCCTTTTTACAAACATCAGAAATAATACACCGACTCGTCAGCATTTCGAAATGCAAGGGAAATGAACTCGGTTCAAATGAAACATTCCTTAAAAGTGCTGAAATTGACAAATAGCAATTTAGCATTAAAAA
This sequence comes from Ganaspis brasiliensis, assembly GCA_037103525.1. Taxonomy (NCBI): domain Eukaryota; kingdom Metazoa; phylum Arthropoda; class Insecta; order Hymenoptera; family Figitidae; genus Ganaspis; species Ganaspis brasiliensis. Next base: position 204,954 of record JAZKLR010000647.1, on the reverse strand, counting down.
ATTGTGTCGTGATTTTTGGGGCGATAAATGTTTTCCCGTTAATTAAGACAATAAAATATTTTAGGAATACAATGTCTACACGATAGTTAAAAATTCGATATTATTTAAATTAATAATATGCTCTAACACCCGTTTTCATTGGACTTGCGGATAGCAGATGCAAACGCACATACGAGACGTCTCACGTTTAAGTGTAAATGACCTAAGGATAAATAAATTGATTCTATTTCCTTCCATATTTGAAATATTTGATTTTGAAAATTTATTTCAATAACCTTCCTCAGATCATTTATTTGTCTTCTCAAAAGACCTAAGGATAAATGTTTAAAGTGCATCAAGGGTTTCACTGCCGTCATGTCTCTTTTTCCTAAAAGATTTTCCTCCCTACCTTTCCTGCCGTTATTACCTTTCAAGTTAACAACAAGCCGCACATGTAAAAATAACAATATAATTGCAAGTTTTAACTCTTGTGAAAATGACTCGATAGTTTTGGTGCTATGAATTAATTAACTCTTAGCACTAGACAGGCATAAAGTTTTTCTGGAAATTTCCACGAATGTTAATTCTGTGGCAATCGGCCCAGAATTGGCTTCCGAACTCATCCCCCACCTTGGTCCTCGAATTTCCTAATTGGTAACATTCCGATGTTTTTCTTTAAAAGCAACTGACGACACTGTAATTTTTCTTCTTTCAAAATTGTAAAGTTTATGAGTATTTAAAAATGATTAAAACAATTACAATCTGTGAATTCTTGTGTTGGGACTGCAAACGATGTTTAATTTAATAAATCATAGAATGAGAGAATCCATTTTATTATTATAAATTTCCTTATTCCTTTCAGAGTATAGAATCCAAATTTCTACCTTATTGTTGGCTGATAGTTCGAATCCTTTTTTTTTTGAGAGGATAAACGATCCCATAAAATTTAAACAAGGTCTTTCTGACCTTGGTAGCTTGGATCCTCCGGGACCAAATTAAGTAGGACCATCTCAAAAGTCACTTGACATTTTAATAAATAAATTTTCTATTTATTCTAAATTCTAAACGTTATGAAATATTTAATTCGGTTTGTTACACGAGAAACTGCCGCCTATAAAAAGTTGAATCTCAAAAACTAAGTGAGATTTACCTTTTTTATTAAATTCAAATTTGCAGTACGGGGCCCATTTTTGGAAAAAGTGTCGGGTTTGGCCGGAAAAAATTGCCAAACTTGAAGTATCATTGTAGGTAAATTTCGGCACATCATGTTCGTCAAGAAACTGACGCTCGGGGAACACTTGATTTATCAAAAGTAAGTATTTTTAAGAATCTTTATTTCAATAGAATTTGCAGTACGATTTCCTTCTTTGAAAAAAGTGTTGGGTTTTGTCGAAAAAAATTCCTAAGTGTTCACAATACATTTAGACCGTGTTTGAGAACCACTAACATTCACTGCAGATTTTCTGTCTCTAACGGCCTTAAAGTACGATTTAGTAAGATAATGGGAAACACATTTTTTAAACGGAGTATCTATTCGTACAGAAAATCTCGACCAATCAGAAAATTGTTTGAATAAGTACGAATAGCTCATTCTATGTGCTACCTCAATGGAGCAGCTATTCGTACAGAAAATTTTAAAAATCTTTCTTTTTGTGAAAATTAATATTAGACGGATATTTTTTGATTAAAAGACCACTGTATGTGACACAAGAACCCCCCTTACAATTTCCAACATTTTATTATGATTTTTCACAACCAAAACAAAAGGTATTATGCTGTCAAAGACAGTGTTTCAATTTTCTGTACGAATAGCCATTCCACCTTGGTCTGGCTATTCGTAGAGATTTACTGTACGAATGGTCACGGCCTTTTTTAAAACAATTTTTTCTAGTGAATGTTTGGTCATGTCATGATGTGTCGTTTTAATGGAAATGATAATAAATAAAAGTAATATTTTGACAAAAAATACAGATTTTTGACAATCCAATCAAATTTATTTACTTTAAGTACAGTAGAACGTCTCTAGTTTCAAGGTTCTATCGTTTCAAGTTTCTCCTATTTCAACCCCCCACCACATAACCAAATCATGACGTCGGTAAATACTAAATACTTGATAAAGGCGGTAAATTTAAAAACACTTACGAAAAATGACTTCTATGATTAAGTAATCAATTTAATATTTTAATATAATTATGAATTGAGTTTATTGACTAATTAAACGAAAATTAACAATATAATTATGAAAATTGTGATAAATTTAAAAAATACTTACAAAAAACGGCTTCTATAAGTATTAAGTAATTTATATTATAATAAAAAGTTTCATTGTAACTCATACTAATTTTCTTTAAGGCAAATGTAAGTTTTTTATACTATAACAAATAATACTTCTTGGCATTTGTTCATTTATTTTTTTTTTTAAATAAACTTTTTAATGAAATAATTAGTGCAAAATATTATTATTAAGTATGTGATTGATAATAAGTAACTAAGCATTAAATGCATTGTTTATTGAAATTTTATTCTTTTGAAATTTACATATTCATGTTTATATATTCGCAATCTTCAAATTTTATTTAAACTAGCCCACCTGTCTACGTCATGCGCAGTAACTTACTGCGCAACAATACCCCTCATGGGCCTCGAGTCTATCGTTTCAAGTACCCCCAAAATGTTGAAACTAGAGACGTTCTACTGTACCTATAAAATATTTAATTCCTTAAACAAATGTAACTTATATTAGCACGCTGATTTAAAGATCACATTATATTTAATTCTACTTTAAAGAATTATATTAAATATTTATTTACAAAAAACGGACTTCACTTTGACTATAAATAATTTCGGAATTGACTGCCGGACAACTTTCGGATGTGAACGGACGAAAATCGGATTTCACTTAGACTATTAGGCAAATTCGGAATTGACTACCGGACAAATTACAGGCTAAACCAAACTTAAAGCGGAACGTGAAATTTGTGCCTGACAGTTTCCGGACGTGACCAAACTGAATGCGGACTTTACTTTAAATAAAAATGTAACTAAATGGACTGCCAGACTAAATTCCAGATTAAACCAGACTTAAAACGGATTGTAAATCTTATGCCGGACAACTCTACTATCCACAATTTTGTTATCTCCTGTTTTACTCCTCTAATTCCCTTAACCTTTTTAATTTTAACCTTTGCCCCAATTCCTGTAAGAAATCTTTCTACTTCCTCTTTTCCATCCCTATCCTCTACTTCCAAACCTCTAATCACGATGTTCCTTCTTCTTTCTCTCTCGAGGAATTCAACTTGACTAGCTAACTGTCTCATTTTTCTTTCCAAATTATCGTCCCTTACTTTTCCATTCTTCTCTCTACTAACTTTCTTTTCCCCTATATCTATAACCTCCAATTCACCCTTCTTATACTTCCCATCTTCCTCACTCCAATCCGATATTTCTTTCTCTAACTTGTTCATTCTCTTCCACATATTTTTTCTAACACACGCACAGAAAGTACAATCTTTCTTACCTGTGAAGAGGTCAGAAAGTGAGTCTTTCCCGGCGACAGGAAGGGAATGTTATATTTCTTCCCCATGACGTCATTGACAGGAAGGGACTGTACATTCCCTCCCCGTGACGCCATTAACAAGGAAACAAGTGTTTCATGATAAATCCTTATGAGAAATAGAGTTTTATGACAATTACGCATGCCAAATAGCGTTTTATGATAATCACGCATGCAGAATAGTGTCACATGAGAATTACGCATGCGGAATTGTGTTTTATGCTAATGACGCATGCGGAATGGACAGAAATTCAAGCGAATTTTCCGTTGATTGTCACTCTGCGAATGTTAACTAATTTTTATCAGCAAATGTTTTTATCCTTTCGGTATACGTGTGTTAGAAAAAATAGTATGTGCAACACGGGAGAAAAGTGATTATCGGCTCGTGTGTTTGCATCCCTCGCCTTCGGCTCGTGCTACAAACTCACACTCGCGAAATCACTCACTTTCCTCCCTAGTTGCACAATATACTATTCTTTTTCCTTATTCCAATTTTCCTCCCACTTTTCTAACTTTCTTTTAATGCCACCTATCTCCTCTTTTATTACCTCCGTCTGCTTATCTCTTTTTTCTTCTATGTCCCTAACAATCTCTAATTTGTCCCACACCTCTGCCCATTCTTTATCGAATCTTTTAACCAACATCTTGACTAACTCGAGTAAGTCGATGCAGTCCTCACACTTCATAATTTTCCCGTCCTTTCCCGTTCTTGTTCCACCTATAATATTTCGTATCTCCGCCATTTTCCCGCCTATACTACTTAAGTCAACTTTCGCCATTCCAGATCCCTACCTTACCAGCACTTCATTCGCTCTCCTCGTCATTCACTCTATCTCTCGCACACACTCCCCACTCTTTCTACCTAACCTCACAATTCACACTTTCCTTTTACCTTTCTCATTTACACTTAATCTATTTTCTACTTACATTTATCCGTCTAAAACAATCACCTTTCTTTGCTCATCACTTTTCACACACACCACTGCCCACCCTTAATCAATAATAGCTAATTTTCCAAAAAATAACTTTTCCCTTTACAAACGCGTGCACTACTCTACGGTACCGGAAACGGAAGCCAGGAAGCGCACAATGATAATTTAGAAATTATTTTTAAATAAAGTTTAACAATGATAAAATTTAAATTTTTAACGTAAATAAATTTATTTTATTATTATCTTAATTAGAAAAAAAAGAAGAAAATCAGTAAATATAATTAATTACATTAAAAAGAATATAGATTATAATTAATTAGAATTTATTTATGAACAAAATAAAATTTATAAAAAAATTTAGCCTTCCGTTTCCGGTACCGTTTGAGTATACACGTGTTCTTGATAGTCACAGATTAAAAGTAAAATTTTAAGTTGATTTTAGTGGGATTGTAAGTTCAGGGTGGGCGAGTTGGCTAAAGGAGTAAGTGGAGAAGTGAATGAAAAAGTGAGCTGTGGTGGTGGGTACGAGAAAAGGTAAAAAAGAAACGAAAACGGTGGTGGCGGTTTGAGGATAGGAGTGACTCAAACGTATGAATGTAGTGATTGAATGAATGCAAGTAAGTAGTTAAAAAGGCAATAATTCTTAGAGTGAATGAACAGCGAGTGAAAAGGTGTGAAAAAAGTGAAAAAGGTTTGATAAATAATGCAGTAAGGGTAGAGTGAGTGAATAGGTTAGGAAGAATAATTAGAGTGAGAGAGAAAGTGTGAGAAGGACAGTAGAGGCGAGTAGTCGGTAAGGCAGGTATGGCGTTTGTAGGAAGATCTCCGCCAGCAGACAAGAGAAGGCAGCAGACAGCAGAAGGAGAGAAAAAAGACGAAAGGAAAGACGAGGATAAAGAATAGGCAATTTAGAACAGTTGGTATTTAGCACGCCGGAAACAGGTAGATTCGTGGTAAATCCGAAAGCGCTAACGGAAACAGGTAGGAAGAGAAGTAGAAAATCGTTGATGCAGATAGAAAAGGAGAGATAATAAAATGGATGACAAAATAGATAATAGAGATAAGGTAGAAGAGATTGAAGAAGAAGGGGTAAAAAAATTAGACGAGGCGGAAGGGTTAGCAGAATTAATTAAAAGTTTAAATGAAAAAGTGATGGTAAAGATAGAAGGTTTAAATGGAGAAATAGGAGGAATTTAAAGAATGTGGAAAGTGTGGGAGGAGAAGTGGGAAGAGGAGAAGAGATTAGTATGGGAGGAGATGAAGCAGATTAAGAACGACCAAAAGAAGGATGTGGAAAAAATTAGAAAGGAAATGGGAGAGTTAAAAGATAGGGCAGAAAGCGTAGAAAAGATCAGGGAGAAGAGAAATGAGGAAAGAGGAGCCTTGAAAGTAAAGGCGCGAGAAGGAAAAATAGAAAAGATGAGTAGAAGAATGGAGATGTTAGAGAGGGGAAAAAAGAAAGGAAAAATAGTGATCAGAGGTTTGAAGGCGGATGGAAAGGAGGGAAAGGAGAAAGTATGTAAGTTGTTAGAAAAAAAAGAAGCAATTGTGGAGGTTAAAGACATAAGAGGAGTGGGTGGTAAGGGGGAAGGTAAACCAAGGATTTGGGTGATAGAATTAGGAAGTGAAGACTAGAGAAAGGAAGTAATGAGCAAAAGGAGTAAGCTTAAGGGAAGAGAGGAAAGAATAAGTGAGGATAAAACTAATGAGAAAAGAAGAATAGAGTCGCTGCTGAATAAAAAGGCGTGGGATGAGAGAAATAAAGGAAAATAGTTCGATGAGGTAAGGAATGTATATGGGTGGATGGAGAAAGATGGGCAGTTAAGAATGGAACATCGGAAGTGGTTAAGGAACAGGGTTTTGGCGTGCTGTGGAGAAATGAGTGAGGCAAAATGAAGGAATAAAGATAGTATTCTGGAATGTCTCGGGAATGGGAAATAAGGAGGAAGATTCTTGAAGAACGTTAAATAAATGGGATGTAGTAATGCTTAGCGAGACGTGGGTGGAAAAAAGGAGTGGGAAATATTGAAGAAAAAGTTGCCGAGGGGTTTTAGATGGAGTATGCAGGAAGCGAAGAGAGTGCATGCAAGGGGCAGGAGCGCAGGTGGTATGATATCAGGAGTTAGGAAAGGTATTAAAGAGAGAAAGGAGGAAGAGAGGAAGGATTGGGAAGGTGTTATGGTAAGGAAAATAGAGCTAGGGAAGGAGATACTTACTATTGTGGGAATGTACAGAAGGAGAGGAGAAAATAAAGGGTGGAAGGTTTTAGAAGAATGGATGGAGAGAGGAGCGGAAGGTAAGGTAGTGATAGGAGATTTTAATGCCTGAACAGGAGAATCAGGAGGAGCGGAGTGGGATGAGGAGGAAGAAAAGTTTGTAAGAGTATCAAAACATAAGGAGGTAGATAAGGAAGGTAGGAGAATGGTGGGACTGTTGAACGATAGAAGTTGGATGATTTGCAATGGGAGTCTGGAAGTGTATGAGGAAGGAGAATCAACATTTGTAGGAAAAGGAAAAACGGTAATAATTCGCGGATAAGAAGACGAGAATGCTATTTAGAAGGGTAGGAAGCGAAACGGACTCAGGGCACTTCCCACTTATCGTAGAGTTAAAAGAAAGAAGGGGAGTTCGTGGAGTACAGGAGGGAGGAACTAAGAAAGTTTGGATGGTAAAAATGAGAAAATGGGAAACCGGTAGGTTAGCAGAATTTTGATATAGGATTAAAGAGAGGAAGAAGGAACTGGAGAGTGAGGAGGAGAGAGGCGTAAATCATAGAGAAAGGCTGAATGGATTAATGGAAGAGGTTAGGAATGAGTTAAATGTAGAGGAGAGGAAGAAGGAAAAGGTTGGTGGGATAGGGACTGTGAGGAGAGTAGACAAAGATTAAGGGAATGTATTAGAGAATGGAGGAAAGGTAGAATGGAAAAGAAAGTGTACAATAGAATGCATAAGGAACATGTAAAGTTAGTAGAAAGGAAGAGAGAGAGGAATGGGGAAGATAAAATGGGGAGGATAAAAGGAGAGGGTAGGAGAAGGGGGCCGGAAATGAATCAAACGGAGATTACTAGGGAACAAGTAAATGAGGCAATAGATAGGATAAGAAGGAATAAGGTAGCAGGGGAAGATGGGATAGAAGAAGAATGTTTAAAGTTTGGAGGAGAGGCCGTGGGGGAAGAAATGTGGAAAATAGTTAACATGGTGTGGAAAGGGGAGGGATGGACGGAAGCATGGAAGACTGGACTGATTGTTCCGATTATTAAAAAGGGAGAAGGGAAAAAGGTGGAAGAATACAGGGGAGTGACGTTAATGCCAGTAGGGTACAAAGTTTATGCAGAAGTAATTAGAAAGAGATTAGAGGGCATGGTAGAGGCAATGGGATGTATTCCGCTTAATCAAACGGGGTTGAGGAAGGGGATGGGCACTATAGACAACATATACGTGCTAAACCACCTGGTGGACAGAAGTTTGAGTAAGAAACAAGGAAACATGATCGCGGTTTTCGTAGATTTTAAGGCAGCCTTTCGTTCGGTAAATAGAGGAATACTGGGGAAGGTTTTGAAAAAGAGAGAGGGTTATAGTAGGAAAGAAGTTGGGAAAGGTATTTTGGTTGGGTAGAGGGCTGAGGCAAGGCTGCCCCCTAAGTCCAATCTTATTTAATCTGTTAATGGCTGATTTGGAAGAAAGAACGGCAAGAGGGGAAAGGGGGGAATTATCTTAGGAAGAAAACGGGTGTACACGTTGGTGTATGCGGATAATGTGGTATTGATGACTGAGGATGAGAATGGGATGCGATTGCTGTTGAGTGAATTTAAAGCATATGTGCGAGAGAAAGATCTATGTGTGAATGTGAAGAAAACAAAGGTAATGAGGTTTAAGAAAAAAAGGGGTTAGGGGAATTAGGTATGGAAGTTGAATGGAAAGAGCTTGGAAGAAGTGATTGAATTTTGTTATTTAGGGCACTGGTTTAGATACAATGGAGGACAGGAGTTTAACATCAGTAGAAGGTTGGAAAAGGGGCAAGTCTAGCGGAAAAAGATAAATTTTTTAAAGAAATTTTTCGATTACTTGAGATCTTCTGATTTTGGCCATTTTTACATCTTAAAATTCGATAAAAAAATTTGTAACTTTTTAAAAACTATTTAAATAGTAAAAAGTTGTTTCCTTTATAGTCTTCTTTAATATAAACATTCTTGCGATTGTCTAGCGGGAATAGAATAATTTTCTCAAGAAAATTGTCGATTACTTGAAAAATTAAGGTATTTGATCTTTGAAAAATTATAAACAGTAATAAACATATTCTGCATTGCAGAAATTTGAATATAATATGTTTAATAAATTTACTACTTTACTAAACGTTTTTTTTGCAACATTAAAATATGCTCTTCGACAACAAAAATTATGTCATATATTTTTAAACACAGATTGTTTTATTGATATATTTATAAATACATATTTCTATAAATAATATTCTGAATTATTCTTAACTGTTCTTCATTTTGAATTTTGCTGCTTCTTAAACCTGCAGTCCCTTAAGTTCCCGCTAGAGTCGCATTCCCTCCTTTTGAGATTTACTTAGTTTCTTCTTGCATGTGTTGAATAATTCTTTCAGTTAGCACAACTGACTGCCCTCACTAAACACGCTTGGTCCGAAGACCACAATTTTGATTTTGAAAAAGTAACTATCCTTGACAGAACAGATTTTTACAAGAAACGTATGATACTAGAAATGTTGTACATAGCTAGTGACCCAACGACAATTAATCAACGCACAGGCACTAACAACTTGTCAGCATTTTATAAAGCAATTTTATGAAATAATCCTGTTTATAAATAATATTATATTTGGGGTTTTATTCAATTAATCTCTGTCATGTTTTTAAGTAATTTTAATATTTTTACAATCCATGAAAATACTCTCCATTTATCTAATATTTTTCATTCATTTTACAACAAAACAACAACAAAATCTTCAAATAAATAATTTTCCCCCCCGTGATTACAAAGTTGATAAAAAAAAATCAATAATAATAATAAATAAATACATAAAAAAATAATAATAATAATACATGGAATCTATAAATAATTTTCCTGATTTAGAAGTGTCTCTATTTTTTTTTTTTTTTCTGCCAACAAGAAGTTTCCTGAGATCTGGATCCGTTAGAAAATGCACCACTACCAACAAAAATTTTTTCTATCCAGCCATCTCCAAGTTTTCGATCCTTTTACGACTTTAAACACATGTTTCATCTCAATTGTCACTCTCCTAAAAAATTCCTCAGTTTTCGTTATTTCCTTGTCCAGTAAACACGTACCCACAGGATTTGTGGAAATATTTATTAAAACATAACATGTTCAATATATTTCATAAAACAGCTGTAAATAATTAAAAATAGTGGTGAAAGTGTTATGGTAAATTGCAGTTTCTGACATGACAATGGATATACGCACTCTAATGTGATAATAAGGTACAATATTTCGTTTTTTAAATCCAAAAACCTGTATTACGTTTGTTACTATTTCGGTCGATTCTACACTTTGTTATACTTATGTTACACAGTTTACTTATCTTCATGTTCGAACAATTATTCTTCCTTTTTCATTATGTTAACATTTTTTTCATATCACAACAATCGCCTACAGAATTTATATTTTCTTTCAGTTAATAAAACCACAGTCACTGACGAAGACCTTACATGTCGGGTCGAAACGTTTGACTTAATGTAAAAACGAAACAAAGTTTTTCTTTATTTCATTTGAACCCTAAAGCGAAAACAACACGAAACCAGAAATTTATTAATTAAGGGTTAAAATAATTCTACAAAATGTTTAGAATTAATGTAAAACTAAATTTTTGTATATTTACATTTAATAATGCTTTTCGTTTATAAGTCAAAATTTTTCAACTTATAGAGACGGTACCATTCAGACCTCAACATTTTCTTCTCAAGTTTATAGCATATGCTATAGTTTTCATAATCTGATTTTATTCAGTCGAAAGCATTTTTTTCACATTTTCCTCATATGCTATGGATTTAATAATTTCCTTGTTTCTATTAAATAATTTTTCTTATTACTTTGCAAAATTTTTCTTTGGGACAATTGATATTCATTTGTTTTGAAAGTAATTTATATCAAATTAATAGTATTAAAAATGAAAGTATGTACTATTAAAATTAAAGCATATTTGTTTGAACGATGGTGAATACGCCGTTTGTTGCATCAAACCTATATGAAATTGATTCTATAGCATTCGTTTCTCAGTGTACGAAATGAATATTTTCACCTCAGATCACCTACAAGAAGTTCTGAATATTTGCCAATTTTTCGATTGTCAATTGTCAGCAAGGTATAGGAAGATAATTCATAATCGATAAAAATTTGACAATAAAAAAAACTAATTCAGTATTTCTTCTCATATTTGAAAAAAAACAACAATCCTAAAAATCGAACAAAATTTTTTTCTTATGTGTTATTAGTGCTGTAATTGAAATTCACTTGGGTTTTTGTTCTTGGCTAATTTGTATAATAATAATAACACAGCCCCACAAAAAAATAAGTTCGTGCACGGCGGACTAGACTAGTCATTCCCTATGTATTTTGACGCGCTGAACACGAATCCGTCATCAGAATTGGCCTTGCACGTCTAGGTTTGTCCCTAACCTCAAAATCAATAAAATAACACTTTTTGTTAATTAGAATCTGAGCCCGACTTAACTTTAATATATGCCTAGAGCCAATAGAAAGCTTGATTTATGACCTTTAAAACGCTTTTTTAGAAATTGTTCGACGATGATTTTTAACGCAGTTATGATGTTTTACTTAAAATATGACTTTTTTCAAATGTTAAAAACACATCAATTATTGATGTGTTATGGTGTAATGGAAAAAAATGATTTTAAGTAAACCATCATAACTTCGTTAAAAATCATCGTAAAACAATTTTTAAAAAAGCGTTTTAAAGGTCATAAATCAAGCTTTCTATTAGCTCTAGGCATGTGTTAAAGTTGAGTCGGGTTCAGATTCTAATTAACGAAAAGTGTCATTTTATTGATTTTGAGGTTAGGGTCAAACCTAGACGTGCTAGGCCAATTCTAATGTCAATCTTGTTTTTAAGTCGATTTTTGTAAATGTTCTCATAATTTGGGCCAGTAGATTGGACGGATGACTGCTTCTGTGATCCCTAGTCCGGTGTTTTTCTCTGCGATTGAAACACAGGCCCGACGAGGGGGGGGGGGGGGGTAGAGGAGACTATTTACCCCGGGCCTGGGCTACTGAGGGAAGCCCGGATATCGAAGGCATGAAAAAATTATTTCCTTATTAATCTTATAAATAATTTGTGAGGAAAATTCTCAGGTTGGTCATAATATAACAAAGTTTCTGGTGGGATACTGGTGGGGCTAATTATATCGAAAATTTTGCTTAAAATTTACAAAAATTTCGAATAAAGGCTAGATTCTATTATTAATTGCGCTAAAATAAAATTCTTTAAGACCCTATTTATTATAGGTAATTTAAGTCTGATCTATTATGATGAAAATGAGCGCTCTCTAAAATGGAATAAGTGAAGATTCACTTATTGTAAGTGTATATGCACATATTGAAAGGGTGGAAGAATTTTGACATCTGTGTGATATATTTGACACAAAGATAAATTATTTGTGATACATAAAAATATCTTTGTTTCACAGCCAACTAACTTTTTATTTGTTTAAAATAAAAAAATTTATTTGAATAAAAAAAAATTTATAAGTAAAAAAGTTAGTAGGCTGTAAGTTAATATAGTTTTTCTCTGAATGTAATAAGTTAATTTTTACTTATTCAACTTTAGAGAGCGTTAAATTTCAGGAAAAATGTGATAATTTGATTTTCTGTCTCTTCAATAGATTAAACAAATGGTGTAGTTAACTAGAAGTTTGTCAGATGTACACCCAGAGGAAAAATACATTAACTCACAGCCTACTAACTTTTTTATTTGAATTAAATAAATTTTTATTTGTGTCAAATAAAATTTTACTCGATTCAAATTAATTTTTTTATTTGAAACAAATAAAAAGTTAGTGGCTGTGAGACAAAGATATTTTTATTTGACACAAATAACTTATCTTTGTGTCAAATATATCACTTCTCTGGGTGATACTTGTTTACAAATAATAAATCTGAGATCAATGAACTGTGTTACTTTTGAGACGTGAAGTAAAATTCACTCAAATTCACTTAATTAATATGTGATAGTGAGATTTATTAAAATTCTTATTCCCGTTAGTACTTAGTGCTATTGCTTAAACAGTCCCAACTGTTCACATTATCCTAATAGTGCTATTGTGACACCTTGCACCCTGAATATAAAATCTGCCATAAACAAGCGGAAAGGTATAGTTTTTCACAGAAGCACTAATATCACTAATATCACTAAGTACTCAAGGAAAGAAAAATTTTAATAAATCTCACTATCACATATTAATTAAGTAAATTTGAGTGAATTTTACTTCACGTCTCAAAAGTAACACAATTCATTGATCTCAGATTTACTATTCGTTAAGTACATCTGACAAACTTCTAGTTAACTACATTATTGTTTAGTCTGTTAAAGAGCGACAAAAATGTTTTGTAATTGTCACTCAGCTCGTAATAATATCCACTAAAATTTTTTCTAAGAGATTGTAAAGGTAAAAAGATTACATTGTAACACAGAAACCAAAATACTGAAAATATGCAAAAAAAATCAAATTTTTACATTTTTAATAAAATGCTTATAACTTTGATATTTTTCAACCAAATTTATTAAATTACCGCTCATTTTCATCGCAATAGATCAGACTTCAATTACCAATAATGAATTGGATCTTAAAAAATTTTATTTTAGCGTAATCAATAATAGAATCCAGCCTTTATTCGAAATGTTTGTAAATTTGAAGCAAAACATAATCATTAATAGTGTTTAAGGGGGTCTTCTACTCTCCAGGCCCGAAATTCAGTGGTTTTTTTGGGGAATTAATTGTGAAGAAACTACTGAATATTTTTTGACAAATTTTTTTCATTTTCAAGATACATCCTTTAACTTTGAAAATTTTCTTATTCATGATGAAAAAAAAATGGTGGTGATCTTGAAACGCCCTTGCGTAAACGCGTTTCAGAAATGCAGAGGTCCCGCTTGAGTCACGGTTTTCGCACTGGGACAATCTAAAATCAAAAAATGAATTTTTTTCATGTGTATAGTTGCGTTGACTATTTTTTCCCGTGGCAGATTTTTTTTATTTTTTGATTTGTCAAAATTATGCGAAAATTCGCAAAAATTTTCATTTTTCTCCTATTTTTTTGACTTTAAGGGTCTATAAAAACAAAACGAAAAAAAATTTCAAAAATCGTATACGGAGAAAAATAGCTGCATCATTTCTGAGTAATTTAAAAAAAAAAATTAAAATCGGACCATTTTTACTATAAAAAGCGTGACTCAGCAGCTTAAAAAACACTACTTTCGGGGAAAGGAGTTTAAAGTTGACACATAGTGTATAACTTGATTGTAGTAACTTATGAGTTAATTTGCTAATATCGGGTCCGTACAAGGTTTTTTGTTTTTATAGGGGTCTTTAGACATCAGCAAAGATAAAAAAATTATAAATTTGTAATTTGTTGATAATGGAATCATTATAAATAAACAAATGTTACAAATGAACAAAAATTCGTGGGTTTTTTCGGTTCCCAGAAACATGCAAAAGAACGTGATTCTCACGAAATCCTTTCTGTAGCGTATTCTCAGATACATATAGATTGAAATAAAAAAGAAAAAAAAATTTTTTTTTGAAGCCCCGAGAGTAGAAGACCCCTTTAAGAGGATGATTGGATTAAAAAATACTTTACAGATGGTTGATTGAAAATTTAATTATCTTTAATTTAGGAGTGGTCCGATGTTACTCAGGGAAAAACAGTGTTTTAAGCACAAGATTAATAAATAATGATAGTTGAGGAACTAATGAATCGTTGAAATATACGGTCTTATCTTTAATTTAAAAGAAAAAAAATTAAAATCCATTCTCTGGAACCGATGATATTTACATTTTAGTGAAAAAAAAATTTCGTAACGAAAAACATGTAAAAACGAAAAAGACCTTAAAAACTATTCTACTTTCTTAATTTGTACTTTATCTGTGGACTCAGCGGATCATTTCACATAAGAAATAAGAGTTAAATGTTCTAGATCAAAAAATTTTCGAAAATTTGTAAACTAGTGTTAATAATTAAATTATGAAATTTTTACCAAAATTAGTGAAAATTGCCTCTTGTTTTTATTGTTAATCAATGTTTCATAAATTTTGTTTTTTTAAAAGTTAATTATGATTAAAACTTAAAAGGAAATTCAAGTTTATTAAAAAATAAAAAATAGAGAACATTGATTAAAATTCTGGTCGGGCAATTTTTCATTAACGAACCTAAGCAAGAAATTATGAGACTAATTAAACAGATTTTACTAGTTGAGTTTCAGTCGGGCTGATGTTGGATTTTATTCAAGCTTTCTCTTTAAAACAACAAATGACTATTTACTGCTTGGGTTATTTTAGTAAAGAGAGCCTGACCATAATCTAGAATTTTTCAGAATAACTACTTTATTCAGATGTTTATAAGAACAGTTTTAGCTGAATTAATTAATATTATTTCTGTGAAGGCCAATCGTAGATAAGTCGGGCTTCGTCAGAGCTATTGGTCATGGACTATTTGGCCGAGTGTGGCACGCCAAATCAAATCCAGACTAGGTAGCCCGACCAGTTCCCAGCTTAAAATTGGGCTCTCCTTCCAGGACCTGACCAAAACCTGAATTCAATTTCTGCACGGGAATATAAAAATTTAATTTTCTACCGGTATAAGTTTTTTACTGTATTCGTTTTTTGCATTTCCTACACATTTATAGTTTTATATTGGCATTTATAACTAAGTATCCTTATCTTTTAAGGCGAAGTCGGATAGAACAGAATGGTGGATTAAAGGAATAAATTTGACCAAACAGAGCTCATCCTATGTGAGCAGAAAATATAAACCGAAAGGAGAAAAAAATGAAAGTGACAGAGGAACTGCTCTCAACTTGTCTCTCTCCCTTTCATGTTTTTCGGTTTACGTTTTCTGTTCAGAGCTCAGAGGCTTGCATGTGGAATAGTAGAATGAAGAAATAGAATTGAAGAGTCAGACGATTTGTTAACGAAATTGAATTACTCTAATTGGTCAAATTGGTCAAATCTTTCAGCGTGCTTTCGAGAATAACAAATTTTAATCGTTCTTGTTCTTCACAAACCTGTACTTCTGACCCACACGGCACCGGAAATTCCCTGAATTTTTCCTGAGTATTAGTCGACATTTCCCGAATATTCGAAGTTAATTTTTAGGAAAGTTTCGTGGAAGCATTAAAATGTCCTCCAAAGGGAATATTGGACGCGAAAGTTTCCTGAAAATATATTTCTAATTTTCAAGGATTTTCCGCAATCTAATATTCCTTTAATATTTATAGTATTCACTGTTCATGATGCGCACTGATCGAACTTGGTTTCTATGACATTTACGGATGCACAGTAGTTATAATTTTCTAGAATTCTACAGTTGTCAAATATACTTATAATTTTGATCAATTACCAGATCAAAAAAAATTTTGGAAATTTTTTTTAAGTTTCTCTGAATATTCTAGGAATATTGGACGCAGAAATTTCTTGAAAATTAGGAATACAGGAACCTTCTATGCATATTAGGTTCGAATATTCAGGAAATATCTACAAATATTCAGGGAAAATTCAGGGAATTTCCGGTGATGTGTGGCGATTTGGGTATTTTTTGCGTAGAACCTCAGTTAGCAAGAAAATTGAATTTCGGAGCTTTTGTAGGTACCATTGTTTCCAAAATATCACGAAAATGCGTATTCTTCTAATAAAAGACATCTACGGTACGCAAGGGAGGTTTACATTGAGATTTTGGTGAAAAAGTGGTATACGGAAAGAGTAAACTTGTAAAGGGTCGAAAGATCATACACATTCAGATAAATAAAATAAAAACCATATAAACATATATTTAAGGTATTAAAAGTGTAGATTAAACTCATTTATTCTTTTTTTTCAGGCTAACAAAAACAAACCAAATTATGTAATAATAGTACAATTTTATTATTTTTTTTAATTAATTAAAATTTCACTTAAAAAGATGATATTGGGATTCTCCGATATTTGAGCTTATCGGAGTTTTCATGTAACCTTTCGCTCTGAATTAATATAACAATATAATAGATGCGAATAAGTAATTATACATTACTTTGAATAAACTGATAGAACTTAATGACTGTAAAATATATTTATTTTATTTTTGGAAAAAGAGATCAATACATTCTTATACGATATAAAACATTATTTAAATTAATCTGAAACTAACTTGACAGTTTCAAACAACATTGACAAAAACTAAAACACTTGCATAAATCTTAACTTTTGAAAATTATAGGAAAGAATTATTAATTTTTATTTTAAATTGCACTAAAGCTTACGATACTATGATTTTTATATATTTTTTTCATCACAGCCCTTTTGTTACCAATATGGAGTCTCAGTATTTTTCTTTCTCATTTTATAACACAAATATCTGAAGCTGTAAAATAATAATATTTACATTTTCAATTTGCACAAATAGAATCTTATTATCTAGCACAATTAAATGTACTAATATTTAATTAATATATTGTGCAACTGGTTGGAAAAAGCATAACTGAAAGATAAGGTCACTTTGTTTAGGTCAAAAAGTACCAACCTAAGGAAATCCCCCCTTCTCCCTGAAGGAAGTTCTGGATTCTCTCCTGTGGAAAGGGAGATATTTTAGGCGCACTTGTAACACAAATAACTACTTTCCAACCAACGCAAGAAAATGCTGTTCCGAACATATTTTTTTGGTATACAGAAAGCAATTTGGTAGAATTACATCATTTTAAGAATCGATACATTTTTAGAATTAATAGGTTGATAGAATTTAAGTATTTGATCTGATTAATATTAATAAGAAAACGTGGAATTTTTCTGAAAGAGTGTAAGATGGAAAAAAAACAGTCACTTGTATAAAATTTCCATCTATTTCGTATATTAAAAGTGCTCACAACAGTTATTATAATTCCATCAAATTCCCAGTAGTTAGTTTTCCATCCAAATTTACTAATGTATCGATACGCATACACAATCAATACATTAGCTGACTGCAAGAAACGGAGCATTTAGCCACACTCAGCTTGTACAAAATCGACCTGAAAAGTTATAAAACAGGATGGAAAACTAACTATTGGCAATTTGATGAAATTACAATAAGAGCTAAAAGCACTTCTAATACATCAAATGGATGGGAATTTTAAAAGTGGTTGTTGCTTTCTTTCCATCTTACACTGTTTCAAAATAATTTCAAGTTTTCTTATTAACATTAGTCAGATTAGATATTTAAATTCTATCAACCTCTTAATTCTAAAAACCTTTCGGTTTCAAATGGTAAAATTCTATCAGATTTTTTTCCGAGTATTTTTGACAGGTTTCTATGCAGGTCTGTGTAACAACATACACTGAGAGCAATTTAGCACAGCATCTGTACTTACACATACACCAGCTGTGTTAAATGCAGGACAGATTCACAGATACCGTACCTTGCTTTAGTTTATACGTCGAATTGAAGAGAGAACGATCGAGAGAACGAGACGAACGTCATCCTCGCTGATTATGTTCATTTCGTGAACATTTTGCTTCCATGTCAACAAAAATATTTGCTTCCTCATGGAGAAAGGAATAAAGTATTTTTTAAAAATTTGAAAATTGCGATTTGTTCTTTAAAGTTTTGACATAATATAAATTTTATACAGATCAATCGACTTGTTTTGAAGCAAGGAATATGATTTTTTATATAATAAGTTGCATTTATAGGTTAAATTTTTTTTTTTTACAAAATCAAAATTGAAAACAATTTTTGTAATTGTTATTCTTAAAAACCCTTGCGTCTGATTCCAGATTTAAGTAGTAAAAATAACAATATTAAATTTTATTTAAATCCGTTAAAGCGTTCTTGAGTTATCGTGTTCACAAGAAAAGCTACATCCGTACACACATACATGCATGCACACATACATCCAGACATTTGATCAGGAACTCATATAACACATTTCTCGATAGAGGAAAATTAATTTGATGCATTTAAAAAAAAAATTTAATTTAAACAAATACAAAGCTTTTTCCATTAGGAAGCAAAAATAATAAAAATTGAGTAGGGTAGAGGGCCCCAAGATGGACACCCTTTCGATGTATTGCTGTAGAATCCAAACCAAATAAAATATATTTAAATTTTTTATACCGGATGAAAGTACAATTTATAAGGTAACTTATGACCACAGAGATAACATTTTATTTTGAACATAAACATTTTTTTAAGCATTTTTCTAATTGTTAAAATTTTCGGTATAAAAAAAGTGGCCCCAAGATGGAGACCTTCTTAAAAGTCTCTGAAAATTGTAGTAAATAAAAAATTAACATCGTGTAACAATTCTTAAACTAATTTTTAATCATTTTAAGGAATTTATCAAGAAATAACATTTCTAAAAACTTCAATTTAATAACTTAACAGTAAAAAGTAGTAAAATATCGAAAAATATCGATATATCAAATTCTCTAACGATAACATCACATTTTATGGTAGAAAATAAAAAATTTTAATTAATTGGCTCAAAAAATTATTGAAAAAAGTGTAAAATTGAAAATATGCAAATAAATACATTGAGATTTGAGGCCTGTCCATCTTAGGGTACATGACACCATTTTTTAATCCCCAGTAAAAATATATATACGAACACTGAATTAGTAAAATCATTTTAGGATATTATTATACGATAAATAAAGAATATTACAACGTTAAGTACTTATTCTAAATCATAAATTTAAATAACTTTACTAACTTGAGAAAAAACTGTTACAAAACTTTTTTAGGCACAAAATTACGTGGTATGTGTAGAAGAAAAACCAACTGGTTTTTTTTCTTCAAATGTGAATCAAAAACTTCGTCTATACAAACAACAAAAATGACAGAAAGCATAAGGCGCTGTCACCTTAAACAAAAATTTTATACGAAATGTCCATCTTGGGGCCCACTCCCCTAATATGTAGTTTTTAGTACTTTTTCTTCATCGCCTATCCGAAAGTACACTCTTTTCGGCAAAATTTCGCTCCAGGAACAGCCACCTTTGCGGCCTGTTCGAACTCTCGTGCGATCTTGGCTACGAGATTTGGTGACAGGAACTGTGTTTAACTTAATAACCGAACAATATTCACAAAAAAAGGATAAAAACATTGTTCATTCTTAATCATAACCTTTCAGGCAAGTATCATACCAGTCAGAAAACTTTTATATTACTTAAAATAACTAAAAATATATTTTAAATCATCAGTCAAAATGAAACAAAAAAATAAATAACAGTTGTCTGATATTTTGACACATTAAATACTGAACAAGTTGTGTCTATTAAAACGAAAATAAATAAAAAATCTAGATGACTGACATGATATTTACCTTATTGTATGTTTTTACAAACCATTCCATACAATCATTTACCATTCAGCTGATCGAGGAACATTTTGCGAGACGCTTTGCAAGATGACCAGTAGAGCGCCCTGACGCAGGCCGCAAAAGTAAGAATAGTAAATAAATATGTCTCACAGCAAGTTAGCAGCCGTCAACCACTGTCAACGCTCTTTTAGATATTTTCTTTAGCTTTTCAACGTACTTTCAGCTGGGGTCAAAGAAAAATCGTATACGACATACGGTAAGAAAGTTGGATGCCCTGTTGTGTTTCTAGGCTTGGGCCGTAATGTACTATTTAAAGCTTAAATATTTGACTTGAAACAATACCTAAGAAAAATTTAAAAAAAAAAAAATTATTATTTAATTGCTTAAAATAAAAAATAAAAATTTTCACTTTTTTTGAAAAATTTCAAATTGATACAATTTTTTAAGAAATCATCCCATTTCAATTCTATATATTGCATTTGAAAGCATATTTGTTACTTTTAAACCGACTTTTTAAAAATTGCTCTACGATAATTTTTAAGGAAGATACGATCATTTGTTTATAAAAATAGCCTTTTTTTCATTTGTTGGTACCGTAAAATGGGGTAAAGTCGGCCAGTCATGAAAAGTCGGTCAGTCGATAACCTATTTTTAAAGTATTTAATTATCCTTTTTTTAGAAAGAAAAATTAAATATATTGTTTTGTTTTTGTTAATAGAAATGTCAAACTTGAATTTAAAAAATACTTGACGCAAATTCATGGGTTGGTTCTAATAAAAATAATATTTTTGTGTGCATGCCTACTTTATCTCAAAAATAAGTAGTGTGAAAAAGGTAGTAGTAAATAATTATTGAAATTTTTTTATGCCAAATTAAACTGTACATCACGTTGATGTGTCTCTGACATAATTTACAAATAAAAATAACCTTCATGGGTGTAGTAAATTTTGTGAAAAATTAGTTTTTCTAAAAATTTTACTATTGTAGGGAAAAGTCGGCCATGGTTCGAATTTACAAAAATATTGTAAATCATATTTTTTCCACTTGTTCCCAATGTCCAAAATGTAAGAATAGAAAATGTTGTTTCTAAACTAAAACTTAAAAATGAGAAAGGTGCATGACAGATATTATTTCTCTAATTTAAAACTT
The DNA here is from genome assembly GCA_037103525.1 of Ganaspis brasiliensis. Taxonomy (NCBI): domain Eukaryota; kingdom Metazoa; phylum Arthropoda; class Insecta; order Hymenoptera; family Figitidae; genus Ganaspis; species Ganaspis brasiliensis. The sequence continues at coordinate 183,795 of JAZKLR010000647.1, read as the reverse complement.
TGAATAATTCAGATTCGTTACTTTTTTTTTGTTCAGGTTATGTTAAAAATCTGACAAAGAAATTTTGTCAAATCATAATATAAAGTTTAAATAAATATATATTTCATATTGTATTTTTAATTAACTTTATTTCCCATGATTATAGATGATTTTATTTTTTGTTAAACTAACATTATTCTACCTGTTTATAGTGGTGGCCGAATTTACCCCACATTTAGGGGAAAAGTCGGCCATGGTAAAAAGGATTATAGTGAATTCTTTAAAAAGGATTTCACTTTTCCTGTATGATGAACTTCAAAAACAGGAGTCAAAGGTTATATATATGAAGTATCAATATTTTCTTCTCTTTATTTAACGTATTTTTTTAAGAAAATCGTGAAAAACTGGCTGACTTTACCCCATTTTACGGTAACTTGAGAATAACTTACTTTTGAGAACAACTCCTTCTGTATTTCTGCTTTAAGGACATGTGATGGAGAATGACGTCACTAGTAAAGGCAAAATTTGTTCAAAACTTTCTCTAAAAATACTAAAAATTTTGACACCAAACTTTGTGGAATTACTTAAAATATCATTAAGAAGATCTCTCTGACCCAAGTTTGTTTAAATTTTGCCTTAAAGTTTATTTTTAAACAAATTAGCTGATTTCCGAAAAATAAAAAGAATTAATTTAAGGCAAAATTTAAACAACCTTGGGTCAGACAGACCTTCTTAAAGATATTTTAAGTACTTCCTCAAAGTTTGGTGTCAAAATATTTAGTATTTCAAGAGAAAGTTTACTGACAAATTTTGCCTATACTAGTGACGTCATTCTTCATCACATGCCTTTAAGATGAATAACATTTACCTATCAATACATAACGATAATTTTTTTATTTTTTATTAACTCCCTGCCTACTGAAATGACCGTTAACGACAAAAATCGACAATTCGGACGCCTGGTGGGGACTATAGGAAACTCGTTGGATATAGAGATGTGCGAATCAGGACTTTGAGACCTCGAATCGAATCGAATCGAATCGAATCAGGAATTTTAGACCTCGAATCGAATCTAATCGAACCTAATCAAAATTTCTCGAATCGAATCGAATCGAATCAAAGGTGATTCGAATTCGAATCAATTGTATTGTCCAACTTTCCATAAATAATCGGGGAGAGGGTCCCAAGATAAGCAGGGACCCAAGATAAACATTTCGTATAAATTTTTTTTATACAATGGCAGCACCTTATGTATTTTTTAATATTTATTGTTTGTATAGATGAAGCTTTTTGTGCATATTTGCACAAAACTAGTTTATTTTCTTTCGTGCACATCACGTGAATTTTGTGCCTCAGATTTTTCAGTTTTTTCATAATCCGTTAAAGGTACTTAAATTTTTTATTTTCAATAAGTATTTCTTGTTATAAAACAATTTATTAATCGTATGATAATATTCTAAAATGATTTTATTAATATTCTGTTTGTATATAAATTTTTACTGTGGCTCAAAAAATAGTATTAATTTTTATGCTTTCGATTAAATACTTCAGTAATAATTTTATGAGCCTCATAACTGAAATTTTTTATTAAATTTGAAGCAAAAATGTCTTTTTGGTCAAAAAATCATTATTAATGAATTAATCAATTTCCCTTTAATTTTAATAAAGAATTTTTGACCGAAAAGCCATTTTTGCTTCAAATTTAATATATTATACTGTTAAAATTTTTAACATTTTAAAGTGATTATATAAGTTTATAAGTATATTTTTAAAAGACCTCTTTATTTAATTTTTCTGTACCTAATATCAAAGCCAATTTTTAAATTAGGTTAATTTTTGGTGTAAAATTATATTATGTAAATAAATGAAATAATTCATTTTAAAATTATATTATCAATCTTGTAACAAATTTGTAAATTAATAAATTCCTAATTGATCAATGGATTTTATATTTATTAAAAGTAAAAAATATTTGTAGTAGTTGATTCGAATTTCGAACTATGCTGATTCGAAATCTTCGAATAGTTCGAATTCGAACCTTTGTGATTCGATTCGAATTCAAATCATTCGCACATCTTTAGTTGGATAGTGCGAGAGTGGGGAGAAGTAACCGTAGGCAGAGGGTTAATATTTAAATTTTTTTTTCCTAATTCTACGCACAAAAAGGCACATTTTTTTCCTTAACAATTTTTTCCAAAAGTTAGTTGTTCTCATGTTACCAACAATTGAAAAAAAAGGCTATTTTTATAAACAAATGATCATATCTTCCTTAAAAATTATCCTAGATGAATTTTTAAAAAGTCGGTTTAAAGGTGACAATAAATCCTTTTAAATGCTATTTATAGAATTTAAATGTGATGATTTCTTAAAAAATTGTATGGATTTGAAATTTTTCAAAAAAAGTGAAAATTTTTATTTTTTATTTTAAACAATTGAGGTAGTTGATGCAGAAACCGCATAAGTCCATTTTTTTCGAAAATCTCTTTTTTTATGAAAAATGTATCTTTAAATGAAGCTCTACGATCTGGTAAAATATTACATAAGTTACTAAACTCTAAACCTTTTAAAAAAAATAATCAAATTTTCGTTTCGTGCAGAAACAACACAAGTCCATGATTCCAAGTTGCGCACAAAGATGCGCAATGAATAAAATAATATTTACTTATGATATTTTTGACATGTTTTAAACGTTGTTAAATAATTTATATTAAAAAGTTTATATTATAAATAAAATGCACTCAATACGAGGCAGAAGACAGTAATAGTGAATTATGTGATATTTGTTAAGAAAATGTTGAAAAGTGATTTTTAAAAAATGTTTAATAAATGTTACTAAACATTTAATAAAACTGTGATACTTCACTTGATTCAATACATTTTCTGTCTCTTTCATTTTATTTTGTGCAGAAACCGCACAAGTCCAAAAGTTAATTTATTTTTTTTATACCTTATGTTAATTAAAATATAAATGAATCATTTTAAATTTTTAAACTTATAGGTTAGTAGGAAATAATGCAAAAAGCAGAATTGAAAAAAATTCTCACAATTACAAGAAAATCAGTTTTTATTGATTCCTGAACAATTTCGGTTTATGGACTTATGCGATTTCTGCACCAACTGCCTCAATTAAACATTAAAAATTTTTTTTTTTTTAATATTTCTTAGGTATCGTTCAAGTCAAATATTTAAGGTTTAAAATGAATATTTGATGAAGGTTTTATCTTTATTATTAATGAAGATACAAAACTTTTTGTAATACCCTTGCATGACGTAGGGTGGGCAAATCCTTTTGAGCGGCTCTGTATTATATTCATCTAAGAAGCTTAAATTTTCATTTTGAAGAAAAATTCCAGATGGGTTGCGTGTATGAATGTGTGGTAACTTTTTTGTCGCTTGGATATCCCTAGAACACCACAACGGATTTTAAATTATCTAAATTTGGACACAGGGATTTTTGAAAATACCCAACCAAATATTTTTAAGCATCATTTATCATAATAAAATATCGTTTTTTGACAAGAATTTTTTCACGATAAAAATATAACTTAATAAATTAAAAAATCATATTCCTTAACTCAAAAGGAATCGATTGACCTATATAAAGTTTATAATTGATCAACAATTCGTACAATAATGCATGTTTTTTTTACATTTTTTGCATTTAAAATGTTCCTTTTTTAATATCTTTTCCAATTAACTTTTATATTATTAATTTATTGCTTCCTCTATGGGAAAGCAAATTTTTGGCTTATGTGGAAGCGAAATGCCAAATTTCACTTAGTTAGAGTAGTTTTTCAATATATTTAAAAAAAACCTAATTAATAAATACAAACTAATAAATAAAACAACTGAAATCTAACGTCATTATTCAGTAATGTTAAAAACACCAAGTAGTATAAGGAGGAGAAACCTTGTAGGCGGTTCTAGACTAAAGGCGTGCCAAGTTTCTTGTAAGAGTAATAAGGAAATTCGAGTGAGTATACAGTGGCAATCCTTGCGGATGAAGTTAGAAGTAGCGTTTTTAAACCCTTTCGTTTTAAAAATAATCGTAACCACGTGGTCGATAATATTGTCACGTAGGACTTCCAACTTTGTTCTCAAGGATCGCCACTGTATACTCATTCGAATTTACTCTTATTCTTGCAAGAAACTTAGCTTGCCTTCCTTTGCCGGGTGTCTCCTCTTTATACTTTATCGTAGTTAAAAATTTGTCAAAAACGCCTAATATTCTATTGGATTTGCATTTTCTCGCATTAATTAGAAAAAGTTTCGTGTACAATACGTCAGAAAAATTATTTTATTTGTGTAATTGATTCTCTCAAAGCGCTCAAAGCAGCAAACTTCACTCTAATAAAATCAGTTTCTTTCTTGACTTGTTACACAATATACTATTACAAAAAAATACACTCATTCGCTTACAAAACATGATAATAAAAAGAGAGAAGAATCTAGTTTAGCAGAACGATTAATAACAAAAGTTTAGACAACTGACAGTATTTTTTGAATTTATGAAAAATGTCTTTAAATAAAAACAAAACAAAAAAATACAGAAAATAATTACCACGAAGTAGTAATAAGGAGTAGAATTTCAATGGGCGATTCCAGTTACCCACTTTCTTGCCAAGTTCCTTGTAAGAGTAATGAAAAAATTTGAATGAGTATACAGTGGCGATCCTTGCGGATAAAGTTGTAAATAGCGCTTTGAATGCTTTCATTTTAGAAAGAATCATAATAATATTCATAATCACCTAGTCGATAATATTGACTCGTGAGAATTCTAACTTTATCCGCAAGGATCGCCGCTGTATACTTATTCGAATTTCCTCCTTATTCTCGCAAAAAACTTAGCCTGCTTTACTTTGCCGAATGTCTGCTCCTTATTACTACTTCGTGATAGTGACGATTTGTATTTTTAATTTGATTTAAGTTATATGTACAATTAAAAACTATTTTTTCTATTAAAGATTTCAATGTGATAATAAAATGAAACAAACTTATACATCTTCAAATCATGGCTTATTATCTTGACTTAAATCGCTCAGCTCTACCGTTTTGTCAGATAATTTATCTGATATATTTTCATCTGGACTGAGACTATCATTTTCCAATTTCGCATTTCCCAAACTGTCGTCTTCAAATAATTTGCTTCCATTTTTATTATTTAACTTTTCTTCTAATTCTGCCCATGGGTCCTCAAACATAGAATCAAAATCTAGATACGCTGTGATATCTAATATTTTTTTAGAACAATTTCGAAAATTCTAGAACAAAAACATATATAAACTTTAAATATTAAATTAAACAAAAAAGATTACAATAGTTTCAACAATGGTCTAATGTGTTTGGATGTATTAAATCTGTGGATGAAAGGTATAACTAAATAACTTAAATTTTCACGATTTCAAAAAAATATGTTTTTGTTTTATTTCTTGGTTCTGTAAAAAAAATTAATTGCTTATGACTTCACACTCAAAATGCACTATTTAAATTAGATCACCTTCATTGTCACCGACCTGTTTATGAAAAAGTGGGAGTGGTCCGAAACCGACTCCCATTTTTTGCATCGTAATGGTTAATAGCTTCTTTTAGTCCTTAGAAAACATTCTTCCTGCTTCAAAAATTTACGCTAATAAATAAATCAACACTTATATGTACTAAAAATTAACTTACACACATGTGCTCACATGTTTACAATTTTGCACTTTTTATGATGTTAGATTGGATAATTGCAATGAAAAATTGGAATTTTGCAACCCCAAATATCACAAAGTATATATGACTAATAAGAGTACAAAACTTTTAAAAAATATATTTTTGCCAAAACTAGGAACCAGGAAAATAAGAACTGTCAAAGCGCATAGAATTTTATAAAATTTTAGTAAAAATCAAAAGTAACGTTGAATGAAAAAATTCAAGGGCTGTTTACCAACTTTAGTAACATTTATGACTATTAGGAATAGAAAACTTTTAGATAGGAAATATATTTTTGACAAAACTAGGTGTCACGAAAATGAAAATTGTCAGAAAGCATAGAATTTTATAAAAATTTAGTATTATAACCGTTTTATTTTAATTTTAAAGATTTATTTTTAAACAAAAATAATAAATGTTATTTGATGATGAGATTTATGAAGACCAAATTTTATGCAAATTGAGCGGTTATAATATAGCAGTTGTAAAAGGAAATCAAAGGAGTTTTCTATTAAATTAATTATTTAGAATTTAAGTTAAAATAGTTGAACTTTATCCCATCCGGGATGCGCCAGGCAGTGATTTAGTGAATAAATCACGGCCGTCCTTCCATTTAGAACTAATCTCCTTCAACTTCAAAATCCGCCGGCCAGCTCTGTTAGGCGGAGAGGGGCGTGAGCCGACGAGTAACCAACGCTGGCCCAGTGCTGAAAAGTAAAAACGAGAGGAGCTTCCCCTGGAGTTTTCCCCCCATTTTAAATAAATAAAGCACTGATTAATAAAATAAAATAAATATAAATTTATTTAATGAACATTAACTATTCGGAAAAAGGGGACTTTTGTCCCAAGATTTTACAAAATGTAGCCTCTGAGGGAGGAAATTATATCGACCAGAAATCCACTAAACTTGAAACTGAGATTGTGCAAGATACTCTTAAATATAAGGCCATTCTAAGGCCGGACAATTAGAATAATAATTACTAAAATCTCATGTGGACGGTCGAGCCGCCAGTGGCCATGAGCACGTGGCGGATAATTACAATTTTAATAACGTGAGTCGCTTACCCATTGTTTAAACAGTACGACGACACAGGGCCAATATCGGCCGGCACAGAATTTAATTTTATAATTAAATTTATAATAAAAAGGAGTCGTTTCGACTCAAAAATAGAAAAGTCTCAAACTTTTATTCGTGGAACCAACTGTTACCCACGAGGGCTCAACCAGGAAGAAGGAGCGAGGTTCGTGGAAATTCGGACGCTCTTCCGAAAATTTCCTGTCTCTCTCCCTTGATTGTCGGATCTCATTCATCGATAATGAGATCCATTTGTAGATTCGCTCGCTGCGCCGTGAGATGTCCCTTGATGTCCTATTTCGGCTTCTAGACAGACAGGTTCCACCATGAGAGGGCGGGAATCACATCCACCCCTTTTTCCCTCGATGTACAACCCTCGGTTGTGCCTATGGCAGAAACCTGGCTGCACCCTGGCGTCCTTCTTCGGACCCTCAGACGAAGGAGGCGAGCGAATTAAAGCGTAAATAAAACATAAAAATAAAGAATGGTAAATAAGCGACTCTTATAAATATTTAATTTTTGACAGAGGCGTGAAATTTCTGGTCGACGATGAGTAAATGGACATGGTCCATCCTAGCGCTTCCTGTTTGAGTTTATTTAACGCGGAAGGCTCCTTCGAAAAAGAGAAAAGTTGCTTACAGAACGTGCAGATAAAATCTGCAACGTTACAGTATAAATTGAAAAATAAAGTTAAATGGAAAATCCAAGTCCTGATTACCACTTTTAGTAACTTTTGTGAGTAATAGGAATACAAAGCTTTTGGGAAAACAAATAGTTTTGACAAAACTAGGTGTCAGGAAAATGAGAATTGTCAGAAAATTTTAGTAAAAATCGAAAAACAAAGTTAAATTAAAAAGTTAACAACTGATTACCACTTTCAGTAACTTTTATAACTAACGGGAATAAAAAAACGTTTGAAAAAACCAGTTGCCAAAACTAGGTAAAAATGAGAATTGACAAAAAGCCAATTTAAAATTTTATGGAATTTTGGTGAAAAATCGGAAAATAACGTAAGGTAAATAAAAAAATCCAAAAACCGATTACAACTTTTATTAATTCTTTTATCATGTACCTACTGATTGTAAACACTTAACCTACAGTTTGTAAGCTTCAAAATGTTTTTTTTTTGTTTAATTGCAGTTAGGGAATAGTTTATCAACTGTCGTTAAATTACTCTACAATTCGTAGGGTAATAAATATCTTTCTTATTGGTTAACTGTTATCCTGTTTGTCAATTCATCCGAGGAGTACCTTACAAAGCCTCCTAAGCCGAAATTTGGTTAATAAGGTCGTAAGAAAAATTGTCTGAAAGTTATAGCCCTTAAAAAAATTCGCGTTTTTTTGGTGTTATCTCCGAAAAAATTGATTTGACCAAAAAAATTTATTGGTAAATTTGTTGAAAATTCAATTTCCTACAAAAAAGGTCCTATAGAGACAATCGCTTAGATTAATATTTCTTGAGATACTACTCATAGGTTAAAGTCTAGTATCTCAAGAAATATTAATCTAAGCGCTTGTCTCTATAGGACCTTTTTTGTCAAATTTGCCATATACATTTTTTTGGTCAAATCAATTTTTTTGTAGATAAAAGCAAAAAAAAGCTCATTTTGGGTAAAATTCATTTTTAGAGATCTGAGTATCAACTCACCAGTACAATTTATACTTTCGCGCCAATAGAAACTTTTGTAGATTGTTCAATTCTAAGTAAATCAATACCAAGACCAATGGAATAGCATAAAATGCGACAAAGTTATAGAAATTTTTAAAAAAAAGTACGTCGAATTACGTGTATTTTACATGGATAATATTTTAATGCATTGGGCGAGGACTTAAAATTAATATTAAGGGCTGTAACTTTTAGGCAATTTTTCTTACGACATATCCAACCAAATTTCGGCTGAATACTGAAAAAATAAATCACCCACGGTGATCTTGAAATAATTTAAATGGCTTTAACACACACATCTTCCAAATCTTGAAAAAAACGTTTCTGCAGTACCTACTGAGTTGATATCAACTGGAATTAAAATCGCGTATTGGGCCGATTTTTTTAAAACTGTATTTTTTTTTAATTAAAAAAAGATTGGGAAATTTTTCTGCGAAAAAAAAATTATTTCTTTTGTCGTTAAATTTGCTCAAAATAGAATGTTAGCAAATTTAATCAGTTAGAAATTTCCAATAGAATTTACTTTTTTCTTTAACTGATCAAAAAATGATCATAAAAGCTATTAAAATATTTTAAAAACGAAAAAACTGTGCGCAATATTTCCAAAGTAAGTAAGTTTATTTTATAACTTAATTTCTTGTATTATAATTTTTACATGAAGATTAATTGAAGCATTTTAAAATTTTTATTACACATGTAAACTATTATATTCACAAACAGCGTTGAAAAAGGATGTGGAATACGTCTCAGCTTGATGTTCAACTTTGTATTTAATCCATGTATTATTGAATCCACGACCAATTTTAATTTTCATAAACTTTTTACGTACTTTAGGCATCCCAAATTACATTTTGTTCGCAAAATGTCAACATTTTTTAGTAATTTTGAGCAGCTATTGCTAACAAAAGCTGGAGTTCCCCATAAGTAGCTTGTCTTGACACCCACAGGATTTGGCCCAATCTAAAGCATCGGTTTCAAACTCCATCATTGTGTCAAATATTAAATTTACTGTTCCAAGTAGCAAGTAACACCTTTTTTATAGTTCTTGGCATATGATTTCTAAAATGCAATTAGAACAAAAAGGTAGTAAAATCGTATCATATCAAATATCTCGCAAAATTTCGAAAATTGTAAACAAAATTGTTTTGTTAAAAAGTTTGCCAAGAACTATAAAAATAGAGTCAATTATCCTGTTTTTCAAGACGCTTTTAATAAAATTGCGCAAATCATAAACATCATACCTCCTCCTGAGTTGCACTTGCTACTTGGAACAGTATATATAATATTTGACACAATGATGAAAGAGTTTGAAACCGATGATTTAGAATGAGTCAAATCCTGTGGGGTGTCAAGACAAGCTACTTATGGGCCAACTCCAGCTTTTGTTGGCAATAGCTGCTAAAAATTACTAAAAAATGTTGACATTTGGGATTCCTAAAGTACGTAGAAAGCTTATGAAAATTAAAATTGGTCGTGGATTCGAGTTTCTCTGAAGATTTGAAGCCAAATTTTGAGGATTATATAAAAAGTTTTCGTGCTTCTTACTTAGCTGCCGAATTAAGAATAATTCCTAAAACCCAAATTCACTTCAAACACGCTGCGGAATTTTGTACTGAGACACAACGAAGCTTGGGATATTATTCTGAACAATCAGTAGAATCTCTTCATGATCTATTGGAAACTTCGAACTGAATAAATTTTTTTAACATTCTATTTTGAGAAAAATTTAACGACAAGAGAAATAGTTTTTTAGTAGAAAAGAAATTCCCTTCCGTGTTAATACATATATGTGAGAGTAAAATTCAATCCTTGGAAGGTCGTAAAATACATAAAACACGTAAAATTGGTTTCTGTATTTTACGTGTTTTATGTATTTTACGACCTTCCAAGGATTGAATTTTACTCTCACATAGAAATAGTTTTTTATTTTTCGCCAAAAAATTTCACAATCTTTTTTTAATTAAAGAAAAAATACAGTTTTAAAAAAATCGGCCCAATGCGCGATTTGAATTTCAGTTGAAATGAACTCAGTAGATACTGCAGAAATGTTTTTTTCAAGATTTGGGAGAGGTGTGCGTCAGAGCCATTTAAATTATTTCAAGATCAGCGTGCACCTTAATTAGTCCAGTAAATCTGTCAAAAATGGGTCCAAAATTAGGGACAGTTAGAGCTCAACGGTTTCATATAGTAGGAGCGGCCTAGATGAAGACATATGGGTGATTCTTTCATAACTGGGCTACTTTTAGCGGCGTTGAAAAAATACACCTAAATTAAAAAAATATTTTGATGTGTACTAGTGAATTTTAAAGGTATATAAGAGAGTAACTGAGAACAAAATATACATAAATATATATATTATAACTTCTATTATATTGCACTATAACTGCTGAAATTTCAGCTCCGTGGCATGTCCCTTTTTTATAATGTTCACTTTAATTAAATAATTTTCAGTGAAAATATCATAATTATAACTCAGCCTTTTTCAAGCATAAATAGTCTATATTTATGAACAATTTAGATTTATATTGCACTTCACAATACCTTTTTCATACTTAGAATCTGTAACAATATTTTGTCCCTCAATTTTTCCAATTTTTGATCGCAATCTGTAGACTTGTAATTAAGGTGTCATGTGTTTAGTTATTACGCCTTCTAGTAATTTTAATCTCAAGTTTGATCCATTAGCACTAAGACACATTTGGAAAAAGTTTTAAAAAAAAATTACCCTAATAATAGTTATTTGTGTAACAAGGGCGCATCTATAGGGGAATCGAGACTTGTATAAAGATTGCCGCACATAATTTTATATAATAACCTTGTGACAAAAAATCTACTGAAGACGCTGGTTTTAGAGTTTTAGAGATTAAAATGAAGAGAATCCTACATTTTATCACAGTTTAACCCCATCAGCAATGCCATTCAAGTACGCTTGCTATTCTAACACATGACGGGACAGCTGATGTTTAGGTTGGCAAGCGTGCTTGAATGGTGTTGCTGGTGGGGATAACTGTGATTAAAAGTAGGTTTCTCCTCCTTTTAATCTCTAGGACTCTAAAAACAGACTTTTTAGTAGAGTTCTTGACGCAAGGTATTATATAAAAAAAATTATTGCACAGAAACATTAAAAAAAATAAATTATTTTTCTACCAAAACTTATCTTGAAATACACCGAGAGAAAATAAAAGTTGCACTTACCGAAAACTCAAGTAAATACGTATTAATAATCTTAATGTCAGCGCCACGTTTTGACCCAAGTAGTTTTAACTTGGGTCTGAAGTAACAATTTTCTATTGACATAATGGCATTCTAACCAAGCAGAATATGTCAGAATATGTGGTACGATGATCAGTAATGCCTGGCAGCACAAGTTAACAAAGGATAATTTAAGCTGGCTAAAATAATATAATATTTGACATTAATTACTTTAAAAACAAATGCCTTTGTTGTTACTTATATGTGTTAAATTTTGAGCTCAACAATTTTATATAAAAATCGTTTATTCATTATTCCTAATGTAAAAGTCGTTCGTGTCTTTGACTTTCTAATTATATAATATAAACTATAATATAAACCTTAATATTATGCTTGTTGGATCCAGAATTTAATAAGCTTTACGTTAATAGCCCCAAAATTACCAAAAGTTTAATGGTTTGTGAAATATTTCATTTTTAACGAATTTTTATTAATTAATTAATGAATAATTCAAAAACAAAGAAAAAAGACATTTTCTTTATAGCGTGTATTGAAAGTGCACATAGTAAGCTTTATTTTAAATGAAATATAATAAATTTTGTCTTAACAAAATTTTGACATTAATTTGCTGCTTAATGAAAGGGACTTTCCATAGCTGGTAATAGTTATAAAAATACCAATTAAAAAAAATAATTAAAAAATAAAAAAAAATGTATATCTGCCAATTTGCACTCTGTATTAATGTTGAACAAATTAATTAGTTCTATAAACTATAAGACTTGACCTTTTCTTAAAGACTTTAAAGTGAAATATAATATATTAAAAATGAGAATCCTTGGTGTCTTATAATATTATGATGCGTAAATTTAGTTAATTTATATTTTTCTATATATTAACTATTTTCTTTGATCTCTATCAGAGAAACTTGTTATATCTCACGCTTAAATTTATTAATCACTTTTTTTTTAGTTTATCTGAACCTGAGTATCTCAAATATTTAAACAATTATGTATTTAATCGCCAAAACAGTATGTAAATCTATTAATTTGTTTTTATACTAATTATAACTAAATATAGTTTATATACATTAGGGTGGCCGTTAATAATGACATTTTGGAATTTTGTCCATTTCCGGGTCTCATTTTATCACAAATTGAAAAAAAAAAGATACGTATTTTTTCATTTTTTTTTAAATTAATATTTAGTGGTGCCTGTAGGCTATTGAAAATTTGCATGTATTTTGCATGGTAAAAAAACTTTTTTTCGTAGATTTCCTGTAAAATCGTTGAAAATTAATATTTTTTGACCGGACTACTCTGTTTCTCTTCATAAATGTTCAAAGAATAATATGCAATTTTTAACTTATGAAATTTGTTAAGTTTACTATTTTTTACAGGACCCAAAAGTTGACCAAAAAAAAACTAAAATAGGTTATTATTGGCAAAAAATATTAATTCTCAAAAAAACGAGAAATTTAAACTGCTAATTATGGTTTCTATTGTTTTTGAGGTCCCTGATTACAAATCTGAAGTCATATTTCAAAAATTCAAAATGGCGGATTCAATATGGCGGCCATGAAAATTTTAAAATTAATCAATTTCTAGAAAATTTCGTACCAGGGGGTTTTGGGGGTCTCTGATTACAAATTTGAAGTCAGATTTTAAAAATTAAGAATGTCGGATCCCATATGGCGGACATCAAAATTCTTAAATTAATCAATTTTTATGAAACTTGGTATCATAGGGTTTTTGGGGGCCCTATTTACAAATCTGAAGTCAGATTTGAAAAATCCAAACTGACGGATGCAATATGGCGGGCATAATGTTTAAAAAATTAATTATTTTTTTTAAACTTAATTATGTAATATCTTATCCCAGTAGCCAACAAAATTTTTGTGAATGTTCTATCTAAATTTAAATTAGTTAGTATTTATTAGCAAGAGAAGGTTTGTTTACAAATTAGATGACACGATTTTATAGATGGGTGATTCTCCTGAAAGGGATCACTTCACGTGTTTCCAACGTGAGTTTCAACATTTACAATAGTTTTTAATTGATATTTCCTTGAGTTTGCAATTTAAAAAAAAAAACCCAAAAACCCTATGATACCAAGTTTCATAAAAATTGATTAATTTAAAAATTTTGATGTCCGCCATATTGGATCCGACATTTTTAATTTTTAAAATCTGACTTCAAATTTGTAATCAGAGACCCCCAAAACCCCCTGGTACGAAATTTTCTAGAAATTGATTAATTTTAAAATTTTCATGGCCGCCATATTGAATCCGCCATTTTAAATTTTTGAAATATGACTTCAGATTTGTAATCAGGGACCTCAAAAACAATAGAAACCATAATTAGCAGTTTAAATTTCTCGTTTTTTTGAGAATTAATATTTTTTGCCAATAATAACCTATTTTAGTTTTTTTTTGGTCAACTTTTGGGTCCTGTAAAAAATAGTAAACTTAACAAATTTCATAAGTTAAAAATTGCATATTATTCTTTGAACATTTATGAAGAGAAACAGAGTAGTCCGGTCAAAAAATATTAATTTTCAACGATTTTACAGGAAATCTACGAAAAAAAGTTTTTTTACCATGCAAAATACATGCAAATTTTCAATAGCCTACAGGCACCACTAAATATTAATTTTAAAAAAAATGAAAAAATACGTATCTTTTTTTTTTCAATTTGTGATAAAATGAGACCCGGAAATGGACAAAATTCCAAAATGTCATTATTAACGGCCACCCTAATATACATGTATATTTCGTTACCCATTTATGGTCCTTTATGGACTGCGGGGAATTATATGTACTAAATAAATAAACCGTGGACCAAATAGTTTTTTTTTCGCAATTTATAAATTTTAAAAAAGATAAACGTATCCTTGACTCATTTATTTTGAAAATATAAATTTTAAACTGTTCAATACTCTTAAAATGTTTATAAATTTATGAACACCTTGTATGATGACGCATTTTATGATTGATTTATGTTCAGGTTGTTAGGGAGTAACTTGCGCGAACATAGAGAGTCTTATTTTAAGACATTTTTGTCTTCACTTTTAAGACATTTTGGGGTATCTTAATTTTAAACCATTGAGAAAGCGTCTTAAAATTAACCATAAGACGTTTTCTAAATGTCTTGTGTCTTAATGTAAGATATCTGTTTTTATAGTGTGCATGAATGAGGATACCTATTGATAACGCGGTAAACACCGAAAATGTAATTGAACCAGCAGCAGAACTAATTGACGATTACCACAAGAAGGATGGTTGCTTAGAATTAAAAATTGTTCCATTTAAACGACCAAAAATTGATTACTTGGCATGATTTCGAAAATTTAAGAACTTTTTTTACTTGATATTTTTATAATTGTTATCAGCGACAGAAGATTCCTTTCAATGAACAACAAATAAATGTCAAAGTTTATGTAAGTTAAAAATAAGTTAACAAATATTGTTACAAACAGTAACTGTTTAAAAAAAAACATATTTAGAATCGATAGAAAAAAGTAGCCAACACCCAAAAAAAGAAACATCAAAATCAGTTCATTATTTCCTGAGTAATAGAGAATTTTAATAATTAAACAATTAGTCCACATGTGCTGTCTTACAAATTTTAGTCCGAGGAAATAAACATTCGGTAATTTGATATATGGGGCAAAATTTCTCAAGTGTACCAATAGAAAAAATGAAAATGGCTAATATAGGCTAATATTTGCACAAAATGTGATATTCTATGTCAGTACTTAAACCACCAATTATTATGAAATTCTAATGAAAACTGTAGAAGGGGGAGGGGGCTGAAGATTCTGGTCAAGTATGAAGAGGGTATTTTTTGAAAAATCGTTACTATTATGCAACAGGGTGGACAAAAAATTGACCTATATGTTTTCGAAAGGTTTGTTTCTCCTCTTTTCAATGGTGCAAACAATTTATAAAAATTTTCAAAATTTAACCTATATATATTTTAAAAAATTTTTTTTTTACTTTTTTTGAAAAAGAAATTTTTTTCTTTTTTTTCGTTTAAAATAAAGCTTACTATGTGCACTTTCAATACACGCTATAAAGAAAATGTCTTTTTTCTTTGTTTTTGAATTATTCATTAATTAATTAATAAAAATTCGTTAAAAATGAAATATTTCACAAACCATTAAACTTTTGGTAATTTTGGGGCTATTAACGTAAAGCTTATTAAATTCTGGATCCAACAAGCATAATATTAAGGTTTATATTATAGTTTATATTATATAATTAGAAAGTCAAAGACACGAACGACTTTTACATTAGGAATAATGAATAAACGATTTTTATATAAAATTGTTGAGCTCAAAATTTAACACATATAAGTAACAACAAAGGCATTTGTTTTTAAAGTAATTAATGTCAAATATTATATTATTTTAGCCAGCTTAAATTATCCTTTGTTAACTTGTGCTGCCAGGCATTACTGATCATCGTACCACATATTCTGACATATTCTGCTTGGTTAGAATGCCATTATGTCAATAGAAAATTGTTACTTCAGACCCAAGTTAAAACTACTTGGGTCAAAACGTGGCGCTGACATTAAGATTATTAATACGTATTTACTTGAGTTTTCGGTAAGTGCAACTTTTATTTTCTCTCGGTGTAGGGCAGTTACGTCACAAACGACCATATATAAATTAAACTAGCTGTTACCATGACAACAATTTTAAACAATCGTTAAAGCTGACGAAATGAGGTTTTTGAGTGCTCCTTGCTCATCTAATTATCTGGCTGAAACATGAGTTCTCTTGATCTTGTAGCCCTTTAAAATACCTATAAAGTGATCTGTCACAAGTTAGAGTGCGATAATTTGTTTACTTGCAAAATAACTAAAACCACCTAAAATCGCACTTTCTTAATTGTTTAAATAATAATAAAGCTACATCTTTCAAACTTTTGGAAAACAAGACCCTTATTACTCTTAATAAGTGTGCAAAATTTGTGCCCTGTTCAATAAATAGTTATTGTAAAGAGATATTTGTTTTTGAAAAAAACTGATTGTCGCGAAAGGAATTTCTGACTTCAAGGCGCAATAAATTCCAATGATATTGTGCTCATTTTACTCAGGAAGAGTCACACTATCATGTACGCCTTAGTTTATAAGGAATTTATAATAATAGGTTGCGAAAAATGGCACCCGAAAAGAGGGTACGTTTTTTTGTTATAAACAAATGCATTATTAAAAAAAAAAATACTAAAAATTTTCAAAATTCTGCCAAGTAGCACTATATCAGCTTATATCAGCTTATTTTGAAAATTTTTAGTATTTTTTTTAAAATATTTTTTTGTTTGGTAATATTTTTATAATTATGACCATTTAAAGAAGATTGCTTTCGTTAAGCAACAAATAAATGTCAAAATTAAGTTATATGAAAAAAATAAGTTAACAAATATTGTAATAAACAATAATTTTAAAAAAAAAAACAAAAAACATATATTTAGAATCGCTAGAAAAAAGTAGCCCAGATCAAAAAAAGAAAGATAAAAATCGGTTAATTTTTTTCTGAGTTACAGGGAATTTTAATAATTTGATGATTCGAATTCAATTCTGGCAGGAGGGACACACGATACTCCCACTCCCAAGCTCCAAGCACCCTTGACTTGCCACCTTCAATTCGATCCGATTTAAATGAAGAAAATCACAAGCTAGAATCTTGTTGATGTTTTATGAATAAGATCAATAATTTATCTTAGCATCCTATAAATTTCATTTAAAAATATTAAAAAATGCGCTGTCAGGGTTTTTATTACAAAAAAAAATTTTTGCTCCCCCAATTATTGTAGATTAACTTTCTTTTTTTTTTAAATACGCGTAATGAACGTATGTTTACAGTTCTTCAATTCATAATTTGCTAGGATAAATATTAGCGGAAATAATGCATTTGTTTATAACAAAAAAACGTACCCTCTTTTTGGGTGCCATTTTTCTCAACCTATTATTATAAACTCCTTATGAACTAAGGCGTACACGATCGTGTGACTCTTCCTGAGTAAAATGAGCACAATATCATTGGAATTTATTGCGCCTTGAAGTCGGAAATTCCTTTCGCGACAATCAGTTTTTTTTCAAAAACAAATATCTCTTTACAATAACTATTTATTGAACAGGGCACAAATTTTGCACACTTATTAAGAGTAATAAGTGTCTTGTTTTCCAAAAGTTTGAAAGATGTAGCTTTATTATTATTTAAACAATTAAGAAAGTGCGATTTTAGGTGGTTTTAGTTATTTTGCAAGTAAACAAATTATCGCACTCTAACTTGTGAAAGATCACTTTATAGGTATTTTTAAGGGCTACAAGATCAAGAGGACTCATGTTTCAGCCAGATAATTAGATGAGCAAGGAGCACTCAAAAACCTCATTTCGTCAGCTTTAACGATTGTTTAAAAATAGTTTTCATGGAAACAGACAGTCTAATTTATATGTCTTTATCTAGGCCCCTCCTACTATATGAAACCGCTGGGCTCTAACTGTCCCTAATTTTGGACGCATTTTTGACTGATTTACTGGACTAAATCTAGTTAGATGATATTTGGTATACGTATGCCTTCTAAGTGAGATTTTCGTATCAAAAATTTAAATTAAGTTTATTGTTTATTTTCAAATTTTCTAGGATGAAAAAGATTGTATAAGTAACTTTTTATCCCACAGGCACAAACATGTCGCTTTTAGATGCCTGTAGACAGGGTCTAAACGCATTCATTTGTTCGACCGTGTGAAAATGGCATCCATTTTTTCCCTATGGAAAAAATGAACAGCTGACCTATGCATTTTTTTCACCGTAGGAAAAAATTTAACGACATTTTCATACACGGAAAAAATAATTTTTTTAATTTTACAAAACTTTTTTGTATTCTTGAATAAAGTAATTTACAAAACTCAGTTTTGAGTATTATGCAGAACAGTTTTGTAAAATGTTTGAAACTTTTAGCACAAGTTACGGAATTCTTTACAGTAACTGCAAATAATGCACTTTGTACTGAAATTTTAGGATATTTTACAAAACTGTTCTGCGCATAACCCGAAACTGAGTTTGTAAATGGCTTTATCCAAGAGTACAAAAAAGTTTTGTAGAATTAAAGAAATTATTTTTTATTGTGTACGGTCAAACAAATGAACGCATTTAGACCCTACCTACAGGCATTTAAAAGCACTTTGTGTCTTTAAAATAAAAAATTTCGTAAGTAATATGGGTTTAAAGACAGTCAAATTTGGTTACGTTGAAGTTAGTGTACTCGTTTACGTCTCGGGTTCACTTCGTTCGCCCCGACTGTCACTCGTACACAAACATCATACTGTAAAAAAAGTTAATGGTAGAATAACATTACGTTTTAATTTCTCATAACGAAAGTTTTTAATTTTACAACGATACACGTAGTTTTTCAGAATATTCTGAAAAAAAAACTTACTTTATGTATTCAGTAAGAATATTATTTTTTCATAACCTATGTAGTTTAACATCATAAAATGTGGGGAACGTAGCGGCATTATCGTTTGTTGTCGCTTTTTTTACATATGTTTTATACTAAGATGCACACTTTCAATATTTGCTATTTCTAGGCAATTACAAAAAAGAAGAAGAAGGTGATTAGAGTATTGTGCAACAAAGATATTGAGTTCAGTCAATGTCCATATATTTACGTTGTGACTATTCAGCCCTAGGAGATACAGTGCATCAGCGTGACGTTATATTATTTTAGTAACCATTAGATGCTAACCCTCCTATCTATGTGCCTCCCTGATTTTGTATAAGAAACCTTCTTGCACAACTGGATATTTTTAAATTTGTCGAAATAAATTTTATAATAATATTTTTAATTGATATGAGGATCCACTACTTTTAGTTTCAGGTTATGTCATACCTTCTCCTTACTATATGTGATAATTTTCACATCGTATGATATTTTACAATGGCACATGCGATCTAACCTAATTCTGATATTTCTCACATCGCATGTATTATTTCATACGGTGTCAGATTAAACATTTTGGTGTATATGAACGTAATGCTACGTATTTTAACTTAATTTTCTGTAAAACATCAACGATAGACGTGAATGGATTTATTTCCAACGTGTCACGATGTAAAATATCATTAACATTTTTACAGCGCAGCGTAAACAAATGGCTGCCTTTAACCCCTTGTTGCTTAATATACTATTTTATTTGAATTTTGATGGAAAAGTTTTTGAGTTACGAATTTTCAATATTTTGATTGTGCAATTTTGACTTTTTTTTAATTGTTTTTAATTTACAAAATATTGAAAATACAAAATTTATGTAAAGAGATAAAATTTTTATTTTCTTGTCGACTTAACAATTATTTTTAGCAAAAAAAGCGGTTCCTGTTTTTTAAATAAAAAACAAATGAAAAAACAAATAATAAACAAATGGATTTTTTTTCAAATTTGGGCATGATTAAAAAAATATTTTTTCTTTTTAAATGAACTTAAAAATGTGACAAATAAAATGCAGCAAGTCACATAATGAGCCGACTCTTAGTTTAATCTAAATAAATTTTGTAAGTTCGTTGTGCAAACTGTAAGCATGGCGTAACTCGCGAGTACGTTTATGTACAATGATTCGAAATGTTCAAGGCAATTCAGTGATTAAATTAAGCATTTATTTATTAATCAGGGTGGCTAGTAAATTTTGGAGATACAATTCATGGCCTTTTCCTTGTTTTTTCTCGGTTTTGCAAAAATTTGTAAGGTTTAGAAAGTATTATTTTATTAAGAAAGCCATATAAATATTTTTTTTTTATTTTAGTTAAAAAATTTGTATAAAAATTGAATAATTAGAAACAATAAAAATAATAGGTAGAGATGAAAATTTTATCAATTTCTCCGAGTCAGAAGTAGAAAGATGGTTCAGTCAATAAATAAAGACATCTTTTGTTTTTAACGTTTCGACTAACTATGTAGTCCTCTTCAGAACTGTAATATTTATTTATAAAAATTAATTTTTAGGTAATTCTAAACGTTAATAATTAATTTACAAATAAGTTTTCTTTTTACATTAATTTGATTCTGAAATGGTAGCATATAAAATTACAACAAAATTCTATTAACAGAAAAGGAGATATTTTAACTTTCAACAAACAACATGATTCTATAATGGGTAATTCTACTGACTTTCATCTGAAGGCTGTTGCTGACATATTTTTAAAAAATCTTGTTTTAATATATGTGAAACTCGATGAATTTCTACGTTCATTAGCCATAATATTATAAAATAAATTTTAATTTCTTCGATGATATTATTAATCAAAAATAGGATGTTCACTACATGATTTCGTAACCTCAAATTTTTCATTTTTTTTAAAAACGTTATTATTAAAAAACTACTTAATAATATGTGTTCTTACTTACAAGAAACATAAATCACTTTATTCTATCTATAGAAATTATGATATTATAAAATTATTTTATGTTATGATTATAATTAAATTTAAAAAATGTTTCGTTTACAAAATTTCATAATTTTTTAAAGCTTGTAATTTTTTTCTGGAAGCTCAAAAAATTTTGAAACTTTGCACATATTTTATTCTTAATATAATTTACCTGCTATTAAAATTTGACGAGGGTATTTTGCTTCGTTTCGAAAATATTGAATTTGAAAAATTTTTACTCAGAAAGGTTAATTCAAGGACTTGAAGTTAGCAAAACAATTTCACATATCTCTGTTATTTCATAAGAAAAGAGAGATGTAAAATGTTTTAAATCTTCAAACTAACCTTTTTGAGTAAAAATTTTTAAAATTTAATATTTTCGAAACGAAGCTAAATACCCTCGTCAAATTTTAATAGCAGGTAAATTATATTAAGAATAAAATATCTGCAAAGTTTTAAAATTTTTTGAGCTTCCAGAAAAAAATTACAAGCTTTAAAAAATTATGAAATTTTGTAAACGAAACATTTTTTAAATTTAATTATAATCATAACATAAAATAATTTTATAATAATATCATAATTTCTATAGATAGAATAAAGTGATTTATGTTTCTTGTAAGTAAGAACACATATTGTTAAGTAGTTTTTTAATAATAACGTTTTTAAAAAAATTGAAAAATTGGAGGTTACGAAATCATGTAGTGAAAATCCTATTTTTGATTATTAATATCATCGAAGATATTAAAATTTATTTTATAATATTATGGCTAATGAACGTAGAAATTCATCGAGTTTCACATATATTAAAACAAGATTTTTTAAAAATATGTCAGCAACACCCCTCAGATGAAAGTCAGTGGAATTACCCTAATACGACAAATAAAATTTTAAATTAACAGATAGTAATTTCACTAATTGAAATTAAAGTCATTTTCGTTCTCCTTGTACCACTTAGTAAATAAAAACAATAACTTGTAATTAAACCTTCAGTTAAATGTGGACATTCATGCAACTAAGTCCAATAAATATGAGAATTTGTGACAAACTTATAACTATTCTTATATATTTTATTAAAATAAAGAAGAAAACATGTAAAAAACCTTTTTTACAAAAATGACGAAGTTATGAAAACAATAATAACAATTGAATGTGTCTTTAAAAAACAAACCAACACTCCCTGCTAAAAAAATCCCATAAGAAACAGATAGAATCCGGAAAGAGACCAGATAAAACCCAGTTCGGGTTCTAGTTGGTTGTATCCGGTTTTTATTCAGAACTATTTAAAATCCACGGATCCAATAAGGTTGAAGTCGGGTTTTATCCGGGTTATGAAATAAAAATAAAAATAAGTGGTGACATTCTGTACGGTTCTATACGGGTTTAATCCGGAACATATATAAAAATATAACACAAATGTCGTTTTTGATGTGGATTCTATCCGGGTTTTATATGACAGTCAAAACAAGTATAACTTCTACCCGTTTTTATTCGGGTTTTACCCGCCAGGAAAATAAAATTTCAAAATTTCAAACAGCCTACTATACGGAAGCTACACGGATTCAATCCGGATGTAATAATCTTGGCGTCTATCCGGTTCAATCCGGGTTTTATATGACAAAAGTGGAACTGGTTAGAAAGTGGGTTTTATCCGGGATTTATGTAGTTGTCAATAGAAGAACAGTTTCTACCAGGTTTTATTCGAATTCTACCCGTCAAGAAAATAAAATTAAAAAATGTCAATAAGCTTACTATACGAAAGCTACACGGTTTCAATCCGGAAGTGATAGTGTTGGCGCCTATCCGGTTCAATCCGGGTTATGTATGACAAAAGTCAAACCGGTTGAAAAGTGGGTTTTATCCGGGATTTATGTATTTGTCAATACAGAAATAGTTTCAAATCCGTTTTACTCGGGTTTTACTCGTCAAGAAAATTAAATTAAAAAATGTCAATCAGCTTTTACTATACGGCAGCTACACGGTTTCAATCCGGAAGTGATAGTGTTGGCGCCTATCCGGTTCAATCCGGGTTTTATATGACAAAAGTCAAACCGGTTGAAAAGTGGGTTTTATCCGGGATTTATGTATTTGTCAATACAGAAATAGTTTCAAATCCGTTTTACTCGGGTTTTACTCGTCAAGAAAATTAAATTAAAAAATGTCAATCAGCTTTTACTATACGAAAGCTTCACGGTTTCAATCCGGAAGTGATAGTGTTGGCGCCTATCCGGTTCAATCCGGGTTATGTATGACAAAAGTCAAACCGGTTGAAAAGTGGGTTTTATCCGGGATTTATGTATTTGTCAATACAGAAATAGTTTCAAATCCGTTTTACTCGGGTTTTACTCGTCAAGAAAATTAAATTAAAAAATGTCAATCAGCTTTTACTATACGGCAGCTACACGGTTTCAATCCGGAAGTGATAGTGTTGGCGCCTATCCGGTTCAATCCGGGTTTTATATGACAAAAGTCAAACCGGTTGAAAAGTGGGTTTTATCCGGGATTTATGTATTTGTCAATACAGAAATAGTTTCAAATCCGTTTTACTCGGGTTTTACTCGTCAAGAAAATTAAATTAAAAAATGTCAATCAGCTTTTACTATACGGAAGCTTCACGGTTTCAATCCGGAAGTGATAGTGTTGGCGCCTATCCGGTTCAATCCGGGTTTTATATGACAAAAGTCAAACCGGTTGAAAAGTGGGTTTTATCCGGGATTTATGTGGTTGTCAATACAGAAATAGTTTCAACCCGGTTTTACTCGTCAATAAAATAAAATTAAAAAATGTCAATCAGCTTACTATACGAAAGCTACACGGTTTCAATCCGGAAGTGATAGTGTTGGCGCCTATCCGGTTCAATCCGGGTTATGTATGACAAAAGTCAAACCGGTTGAAAAGTGGGTTTTATCCGGGATTTATGTATTTGTCGATACAGAAATAGTTTCAAATCCGTTTTACTCGGGTTTTACTCGTCAAGAAAATTAAATTAAAAAATGTCAATCAGCTTTTACTATACGGCAGCTACACGGTTTCAATCCGGAAGTGATAGTGTTGGCGCCTATCCGGTTCAATCCGGGTTTTATATGACAAAAGTCAAACCGGTTGAAAAGTGGGTTTTATCCGGGATTTATGTATTTGTCAATACAGAAATAGTTTCAAATCCGTTTTACTCGGGTTTTACTCGTCAAGAAAATTAAATTAAAAAATGTCAATCAGCTTTTACTATACGGCAGCTACACGGTTTCAATCCGGAAGTGATAGTGTTGGCGCCTATCCGGTTCAATCCGGGTTTTATATGACAAAAGTCAAACCGGTTGAAAAGTGGGTTTTATCCGGGATTTATGTATTTGTCAATACAGAAATAGTTTCAACCCGGTTTTACTCGGGTTTTACTCGTCAATAAAATGAAATTAAAAAATGTCAATCAGCTTACAATACGGTAGCTACACGGTTTTAATCCGGAAGTGATAGTGTTGGCGTCTATCCGGTTTAATCCGGGTTTTATATGACAGTAGTAGAACTGGTTGGAAAGTGGGTTTTATCCGGGATTCATAAACTTTTTACGATTAATAAAGAATATGAACAGAAAAATATGAAAGTTTATTTTGGAATTAAAAAAAAGAATAAATAAAGCATGGAAAAATTGTTAATTAAAAATTGTTAAAAAATAAAAAAATGTTAAGCATTTAAAATTAATGCTATTATTAATATTATTAAATTTAGATTCTAATTTAAAAATATAATTTATTTCAATTTAGCTTTTATAAAACGTTATTGTTTTTAAATAATATTTATTTTAAATAATAAAAATATGCCCAGAAAAAAACTAGTAATTGCTTTAAAACTTTAAAATTTTTAAATAAAAAATAAATATAAGATGTAAAAAAATTTAAATCTCAATTAAAAAATTAAAAATTGCAATTAAGTACCTATAAATAATTTTAATTTTAAAAATAATATTAGATTTGGGTTTAGAATTTATATACATATCCTTTTTAGAAATACTATTGCTTTTAAAAAATTTTTAGTAAAAAATAAACAGAAAAAATTTAAATGTTGAAAGCAAACTTAAGTTTTTACTGTTCTTATACTTGTTGTTTTGAATTATTTTTCATTGAAAAAAAAATATTTTCTTTGATGAGCTAAATCAGAATAAATGAATATTTGTCGTTATGATTTGAAATTAATATTATTTTTAATACAATAAAAAGTTTAAATTTATTTAGCAATTATTTCAATTAAAACAGATTTACTTATTTAAAAAAAAAACTTTTATTTTTCTGTACATATATTAATAATGTCCTGAATAATTTATTCTTCGTAAAAAAAATAGCTTTACAAAAGAGATAAATTAAGATAAATGATTATGTAATTAGTATCCAAGTTTAATGTTATTTTTAATATAATTAATTGCATTTATTCTGAAAAGTTCTATTGTTTCTTTTTTAAAATTTAAATTAACCATTTTTCTATGCTTTATTTATTTATTTTTATTTTTAAAATAAACTTTCATATTTTTTTATTACTCGTAATTATTCGTTTTACAGACAGATGATGTATATAAAAGCCAAATCTACGTAATTGATTATTTGCAATTCTGATTCAAGTTTATATTATTTTTAATATAACAAAATATGTTTAATTTATTTAGAATTAAAAATATTTAATTTAACTTTGAACTAGCAAAAATGACATTCTCTGTTTTTCAAAACAAATTAAATTTTTTTACGTCATTACTTTTATTTATTCTGTACAATCACTTTGCAAAAAAATCATTTCTGTAATTGAATGATTTTAATATATCACTCAAATTTATAAATATTTTAAGAATTATATTTTTCAGTGTTCTATATTTATTTAATATTTCTTTAACTTTAAATTAACCTTGTAATTTAGAGATTTTGCTTTTTAATTTCAAAAAAACTTTTGTTTTCTGCGTATATTTTTATTGTTCTGACAAACTCATTCTAAAAAAAAGTGTTTTAGAAAAGCAAAGTTTTATTAATTTTTTTAATTAAATGTTTTCTTAAATTAAAGTTAAAGTTTTTAAATAAAAACGTTTGATTAATTAAATTTTTATTTTTTAATTTTAAAAGTAAACTTAGAAGTTTTGCTGTTCATGTTTTTACTTGTTTAAATGATTGTTTTTAAGAATAACCGCTGTTTTATAAACGCTAAATTTAAGAACAAAATTTTTTTAAGATATGATTCAAAAATATTATCTTGAATGTAATTAAATTTTTTTAAATTTCTGAAAACTAAAAAAGTTTTTAATTCGTCTTCAAATTTAAAAAAAATGTATTTTCACAAACAAAATTTAATTTTTTTCTGTGTATACTTTTATTTTTATGAATAATTATTTAAAACAATTTGCTTCTTTAAAGCGTTTAATTTAACTAACTGATAATTGAAAGGTAAGATCCGAATTTAATATTATTTTTAATACTAAAGTTTTATTTTTTATCATTTTAAATTCTGTTTGATTTCTTTAGAATAAATTAATTTTATAATAATTTATAAGAAATGAATATCAGTTACAGTAAATTTAGAACATGAATTTATGGGTTTAAGATACTACTTTAAGAGTTTTTTAAAATCTTCAAAAATTTAATACTTATATTTATGGAAGGTATTTATTAGAATTATTTGTTCAAAATTAAGCATATTACTTTTTATTAATATTCAGAAAGCGATTCTAATTCAAAAATGTTTAGAAATTTGGTATTATTATATTTCTTTTCTTTTATTTGATTAAGAAGATTCTTGTTGCAGCTATGCCTCGTCTGCTCGCCAAGAATCCTAACGCGTTTATGGTTTCGACAAGTGGCAGCAGGGCGCGCATCGGACAGCCTTTCCCTTGAATGAGTTGCTTCAGCTCTGTTATATAAGACCCTATTCTGTACCGTTGAAAATACAAACCAAATGTGGTTTTACATTTTGAAATCTTCTTAGCCAAGTATTGGCAGAAGATTTTTAAACAACTCTATGTTCATAGAGTTGTAAAAATAAATTTAAACAACTTATTTGTTGGTTATTTCAATGGTGGTCTAATAGTGGCTGCCAATAGTTTGACAATATGAAATCTATTGGCAACCATTCTTGCACGTTATTTAACCAATGGTAACCGATGACAATTTCCTATTGGGTATAAAGAATAAATAATGCCATGTCCAATAAACAAAGTATATAAAAATAAGTTAAACTATTAAATTTTTTTTTTGTTGAGAACCCATATAGGAAGCGGAGAGAAAACCTTGAAGAACCCGGATAGAATACCGACAAAACCCAGGTATAAAACAGGGAAACCCGGATAAAAACCGGATTCAATTACGATATTATCCAGTTAAACCCTCTTCTATCCGGGTTCTATCTGGGCTTTATCTGGATTCTATTCGCATTCTATCTGTTTTGTATCAGGCTACAAAATAGATAGAAACCTTATAAAACCCATACAGGGACCGGATAGCAGAATTTGAAAGACCCTGCTAAAACCCGGATATAAAACAAGTACAATCGCTATAAGAACCGAATAAAAGACGATTAAAAGTAATGTAAGGGATCAGATACAAAATAGATTGAATCCATATAGAAACCGTATAAAACCCATGTAAAAACCATGTAGCAAAATTTTGGTAACCCGGATAGAACCCTGATGAAACCCGAATGAAACACTGATAAAAACCTGATATAAAACGGGAACAAAAACCGGATAGAATTGCGATAGAACCCTACTTATATCCGGGTTTTATCCGTTTTCTATCGGATTTTTTTAGCAGGGCTGTTTATATGTAAGTACTCTTATCAACATAATGTTAAAAGAAAACTTTTTTGTAAATTAATTATTAACGTTTAGAATTACCCACAAATTAATTTTTATAAATAAATAGTACAGTTCTGAAGTGGACTACACAGTTAGTCGAAACGTTAAAAACAAAAGATGTCTTTATTTATTGACTAAACCATCTTTATACTTCTGACTCGGAGAAATTGATAAAATTTTCATCTCTACTTAAAATACCCCGAGTGATAAATTCATATTTACATATTTTACCAAAATTATATATATATATTCATATAAAATTTAAATAAAAATAATAAATTAGTGAAGCCGCGCAAGGAAAAGAAATCTCACTATTAAAACATGTCAATTTTGGGAAAAAATGGAAATAGTTGAAATTGCAATCTTTTTAACAAACAATAGTTTAAAACGTTTTGAAATGAAGTAAACAATATATAATACATTGGTATTTCTAATATTATAGTTGCTTCGTGAAAAAAAATTGCGAAAACATCTTTTATAGTGGAACAGGGATGTAACCGACATTTTTACTTAGATCCCTTTTATGATAACCTTAAAGAATTGACATTTTGAAAATATTCACAATATTTTGTTCAAATTTTGTAGTATTAAAATATTAGAGTTATAATATTTTTATTACAGAAATTCAAAGAAGAAATTTGAAAGTGTATATTTTTCTATGTAGTAAAAATATTACAAAATATGAGTTAAATCCTACACGGAGAGAAAATTTGACAGTATTTACGTCAAGTATGTTCAGGGCAAATAGCCTCAAAACCATCGAGGCAATACCGGTTGAAGAACGACGAAAAAAAGGTTGATATTCGAGGCTTGCTATGTTCATAGTCTATCGGGGCGTATAGACTCACCGATCAATTTCTATTGCCTCGACGATCAGAGGAAAATCCGTCAAATTTCGAGGCAATAGAAGTTGATCGTTGAGGCCATACGCCCCGATCGACTATGAACATAGCGGGCCTCGAATATCAAGCTTATTTTCGTCGTTCTTCAACTGGTATTGCCTCGATGGTATATGGAGGCTATTTGAACCGTTCGCCGGAAAAACGGCTTAAGTCGACTTAAGCCGTTTTTCGAATGACGGCACTTTCGTATTAAGTGTCATCTAAACTATAATATTCAATTGAAATTGTTCATTTATGAACGTTTTTAAAGTTTTAATTCGAATTTTGAAGTACGCGCCGGCCAAACGTCGCGACGTGACGCAGCTTGCCTAGGTCGCACCTCGTGCATATGTACCGCGTTGTCTTTCGTGTTGATGTTAGAAATATAGATAAAAAAGATATTATCAATGATGAATTACTCTTCTGATCTTTTGTCTCTCACTCTTTTTCTAAATCCAATCAATCGTGAATTTTATAAAAACATTTTGACTTTTGCAGAGATTAGCAATAACGAAGAATCAAACAATTAACACAAGCGCGATGAATATTAACCCAATAACGCCCATGATTAGGAAAAAATTGTTATCAAAAAAGTGAATACGGGAAAGAGGACTGTAGACCAAACAATGATTTTTGACATTAAAAATTGTTTAAAAAATAATTTTTTTAAACAATTTGTTAAAAACAAATAGAAAAAAACTAAAACTTATGAAAAATAAAACAGCGCCATTCGATTGTACGCGAAAAATTACGAAAGTAATATGTGTGACATTTTTTAATTTTTTACTCTATTTGTTATAAATAATTAATAATCAATAACAATGACCACTTAAACCAATCTTAGCCCATACTTAGAGAAATGTTGATATCAAAAATGTGAATAGGGAAAAGAGGATCGTGGAGAAAATTAATAATGCTTTTTGACATTAAAAATTGTTTTAAGAAACATTTGTTTATAACAAATTATTTAAATAATTTTTATTGTCAAAAATCATTATTTGGTCAACGGTCCTCTTTGTCGGTTTTTTGATATCAACATTTCTCTAAGCATGGGCTAAGATTGGTTTAAGGTCATTGTTATTGTTTATTGATTATTTATAACAAATGGAGTATAAAATTAAAAAATGTCACACATATTCCTTTCGTAATTTTTCGCGTACAATCGAATGGCAATGTTTATTTTTCATAATTTTTAGTTTTTTTTTATTTGTTTATAACAAATTGTTTAAACAAATTATTTTTTAAACAATTTTTAATGTCAAAAATCATTATTTAGTCAACGGTCCTCCTTTTTCGTATTCACTTTTTTGATATAAATTTTTTCTTAAGCAAGGGCGTTAATGGGTTTACCAGAAATTTTTTAATGTTGTGTAAAACTCATGTTATTTTGCATATCAAACTGTTCATATTTATACATTTTTAACAAAGACTATAAAAAAGTTAAAGAAAACTATTTGTTACATATTATATTTAACTATTTCTGATTAAAAACGTTTGTTTTTTGAATATTTTAGTCGATCTTTCGAAAAACGGCTTAAGTCCGTCTTCGTTTGTTTATTTACTAAATTAATAATAATACAAAAATCATTGCTTTTATTGTGGAAATTTGTTGGCCGATAGTATACCTTTGTAGTAGAAATGAAAATGCTGATAATAATGCATTAAATTACTTATAACTTACAAATAAATCTTAAATTTATCCCGTTTCAGTTGACGTAAATCCTGTCAAATTTTCTCTCCGTGTAGAGATGTTCGAATAGTTCGAATTCGCATCGAATTGAATCGAATTTTATTTGATTCTATATTCGACAAATTTTGATTCAATTCGATTTGATTCGAGGTCTAAAAGTCCTGATTTGCACATGTCTAATTGATCCCTTTTTCCACGAGCGGCTGTAAATAAAGAAAAGCAAATCAAAATAAATTATGTATGAGAAGTAAACGATTTAAAGAAGGTTGTTCTTAAATAAAAAATTGTATGAACACAATTTTTATCTAGTCATAATAGCGACGTTTCGTCGGCCATGTTTGCCGACCTCTTTAGGCTATAATTTATTTAAAAACATTTTGTTATTACACCAACAATCAAATTTTAGTAACAAATCAATATTTACCATAATAAATCTGAAATATAAATTGTAACATGGTTATTTTTGTAAGAAACGATCGACGTCTGATAGAAAACTGAATAAATCAATATAAATATTGTCCCTTCAGACTGACAAAACAGAACAACAACTAAACAGCTCGGGCATTTAAATATTAAAAGATTAATGACAGAACTATAATGAGTCTGACTTTCTAATTAAAGAAAGAAAATTTTATTTAAATACATTAAGTCTTCTTTCTTATTAATAGTATGCGGAGTGGACTTGATATGAAACATTTCTGATATTATTCTCTTTCTACGATGAGATTCGTAATCCAATATTTTTGCACCATCACAATCATAATCATGATTACAGTCATTGGAATGTTTAAAAACTACAGAATTAACTTTTTTTATCTTTATGTTCCTTTAAGCGTTCCTTTAGAACATGTTTTGATTCACCAATGTAAACTGCCGGACAATCCTTACAGTTAAATTTATAAGCAACATTGGTGCGTTCCCATTTTTCATTGACATCTTTACCCAATTTTACAATAGAATTAAGACTTTTTTTTAGAAGGGGAATTGTGCAAATATTGTATTTTTTAAAAACATGCGACAACCAGAAAAAAATTGTGTCGTCAAAAGGTAATGAATTTTTAGGAAGTTGTCTGTATAAAATTGCTTTGTTTTGTTTGTTATCACCTATTGACAAATATTTCAATTTATTTAAGCGAATCTTAATGTGTTTATTGATAAAATCCATCGGGTAGTTGTTAAGTTTTAAAATATTAGCAATTGATTTCAAGATATCACAATGAAACTTTTTATGCGAAAGAGAAATCGCTAGGTCTACCAGATTAAAAAAAAAATATTTTTCTTTTGCGGCATTGGGTGACCCGAAAAATAACTGATTAGACGTCATGAGGACGTCGGTTTTTTATGCCAATCGGTGATTATGATATTATTGTCTCTAATAATAGTTAGATCTAGAAAATTAATTTTGTTATTATTCTCTAATTCCGAAGTAAATTGTAAATTTTTATGATATGAATTAAAATTGTGAATTTTTGCATCGACATGTTCTTTTTTTACACAAGTAAAAGTATCATCTACATATCTAAAATAGAAAAGAGGAAGATACTTAAGTTTTTGTTAAATAGCCCATTGGGGTTCCGTATATTTGTTGATAAACTTTATTATTAAAACTAAAAAAGGTGTAATTAAATAAAAACTTTGTACAATCTACAATTTCAACAAAAGGAATCTTACTATTGTTGTTAATCTGGCGAAAACGTCTGTATAAACTCTCAATAACCAAATCACACGGCACGTTTGTAAATAAAGAACTGACATCGAGAGAAAGCATCACCAAACTATCATCCATAACATAAACTTTTATTTTGTTTTTAAGTTCAAAACTGTCTTAGCAAGTGCATGCGTAGGACAGGCTTCGCACTGTTTTGAGAGTTCAAAAATAGTAGGAAAAAGTAGCTTGCATGATTAAAAAAAGTAGTAAAAAGTAGCCAAATAGAAAATAAGATAAGTTTGATTTATTTTTACTATTAATTATTATCTTCATTTTACATGAATGTGTTACATGTTCGTTTAGTCACAGCACGTTTCAGATTTATTTAGTATTTGAAATAACAAATTATTGTTATAATACAGTCAAACTTCCATACAGCGAAAACTCATAAGGCAAGTGTTGAAGGGATTATATCGTTGAGAGTTATGACTGTGTGCGTGCCATCAAATTCAGGGCCGAAAAATTCTAGTGGAATCAGAATTAGTGAAATCAGCTCTCATAGAAAAAAAAAGATTTTTCTTTTTATCGAAATATTAAAAAAATTATTATGTTAGATTCTAAAAATGTTTCTACCAAACGAAAATTTTTAAAACTTTGATTATAAAAATTATTGCAAAATGAAAATTTTAAATAGTTTTTAAATAAAAGCTTATATTTCTTAAATGAGTTTTCCGATTTAAGTATACCTTGGATAGAATTATTTAAAAAAAAAAAAAAAAAAAAAGACTTCGGCTTACTCGAAAAATTAAAAAAAAAATTGTTTATAAGCAATTAATTTTTTGTTGTCGGCAAATATACGTTTTTGAGAATTATTTTTAAAAAAATTCTACAATTGCTTTGTAATTTGACTTAGTAACTTGACCTACAAGAAAAAGAGGTTATTTTGACAACTGGTAAGATGAAATAAAAAAGCGCATTAATTATTTAGATAACATGAATTTCCTTATTGGTAATTGTTAAAAACAGTCTTATTTACATATAATAATTAACATTATTGAATTAATAATAACAAAATATTAGGTGAAAATTACTTTTAAAACTTACTTGCAAAATGTCAAAATTTTCAAAGTAACAAAATTTTAATTTAAATTTCACAATCTGGCAGCAGCTAAATTCAGTTTTACAAAACTACTTGCATTTTAACCTTCAAATTCGTATTTCAAAGCACCTCGGAAAGCACATTTTTCAAATTGTAAAAAGTAAAAAAGTAGCTGATTCTCCAACACCAAATTTTGATACTGTGGAAAGGAGGGTCAAACTTGAATTTTAAAACCAAAATTGGATTTTTCACGCCTCTGGCGATGAGTTATTAGAGTTCAAAAACACTGCTTCTTCTCAAAATTTCAATAATTAAGGTAAAAGTTTCAATATTTCTCCATTATAAAATTAAAAAGTTAGTACGTCTTAGGAAAGACTCAAGATGAAATAATATTTAATACTAAAATATTTGAATTCTTAATAGAAAACTTTAATTGGAACTTTGAAAATTGTGATATTTTGCAAGTAAGTTTTATAAGTACTTTTCACCCAACATTTTGTTTTCATTAATTCAATAATTAATTATTATAAGCAAATAAGACTGTTTTTAACAATTACCAATAAGGGAATTTATGTTATCTAAATCATTAATGCACTTTTTTATTTCATCTGACTAGTTGTCAAAATAACCTCTTTTTCTTGTAGCTCAAGTTACTATATAAGTCAAATTACAAAGCAATTGTAGAAATTTTTTAAAAATAATTCTCAAAAACGTATATTTGCCAATTTTTTGATTGTCAATTGTCAGCAAGGTATAGTTTGTCCCGAATTACCCCAACTAAGCCTATTGGGTCAAAATTTCTCAAAAAAATCAATGTTGGTCTCGGGTCTTTCGATTTTTATGAAACTTGGTGAAAATGTAGTATTATATGACAGAAGTTTTGCCCTAAAATATTTTTTGAAAATTTTCAAAATTGTGGTTTTTACAGGGTGTCAAAATTTTAAGTACCGTTTTTTTCAAAAACAAATA
Source organism: Ganaspis brasiliensis (assembly GCA_037103525.1). NCBI lineage: Eukaryota > Metazoa > Arthropoda > Insecta > Hymenoptera > Figitidae > Ganaspis > Ganaspis brasiliensis. The sequence continues at coordinate 149,662 of JAZKLR010000647.1, read as the reverse complement.
TCTTTGTGGCATTTCAATAAATTTTGTTCATATTTATGGTGTTTATAAATAATATACCAACACTTTGAACGTAATATAAGACCAAAAAAATTTTTCAAAATTTGCCCCGAAAAAAGTTAAAAAAAAATTTTGATTTTATTTTTTCGATCAAAAGCACCCCTACGATTTCTTGTTAATAACGATATTTCGTTTCCTTGTCTTTTCCTGAGTTGATTAAAAAAAAAAAAAAGTTCTGGAGACTTTAAAAACAACCGAGATATTGGACTTTTTGTGACGCGGCCTACGCTCTCTGAATTCAGGCAAGCTTAACGCCGGGTCACGGACGCATTTTTCAAGCATTTTCAAAGTTAATTATTTTTATTATTAGGCATGTAAATTGGTTTCCGTAATAACATTTTATTACGTATTTTTTATCACTCTTTTATAATCTGTCATCAAAATTGCAAAAAAATAAAATTCCAAAAAGCTATAACCACTTTTTTTGGAAAAAAATGCAAATTTTTGATTCAAAAATGATTTTTTTCCACATAACCAGTGATCAGAAAATTTCTGCCTAAAAATATCGTGTCCACAATATTCAAGCTTCAAAAGGATGAACCATACATTCAAAAATATTAACCCTCCTGAGCACGAGTTTCTACCCCAAAAGTGGTTCCCAAATGCATACGTTTTTCATACAGTTGGAATTTAATAAAACCAAGTATACTAGGGTTTTTGGAGTCGCTGATTCCGAATATATAATCAGAATTTCAAAATTCAAAATGGCGGATCCAATATGGCGGACAATTTTCTTTTTTTTTATTTTCATGAAAATTGGTTTCTCGGGGTTTTTGGGGTCGCTGATTCCGAATATATAATCAGAATTTCAAAATTCAAAATGGCGGATCCAATATGGCGGACAAATTTTAATTTTTTTTTTGGATTTTCATGAAAATTGGTTTCTAGGGGTTTTTGGGGTCGCTGATTCCGAATATATAATCAGAATTTCAAAATTCAAAATGGCGGATCCAATATGGCGGACAATTTTCTTTTTTTTTTATTTTCATGAAAATTGGTTTCTAGGGGTTTTTGGGGTCGCTGATTCCGAATATATAATCAGAAATTCAAAATTCAAAATGGCGGATCCAATATGGCGGACAAATTTTAATTTTTTTTTTGGATTTTCATGAAAATTGGTTTCTAGGGGTTTTTGGGGTCGCTAATTCCGAATATATAATCAGAATTTCAAAATTCAAAATGGCGGATCCAATATGGCGGACAATTTTCTTTTTTTTTTTATTTTCATGAAAATTGGTTAATGGGGTTTTCGGGGTCGCTGATTCCGAATATATAATCAGAATTTCAAAATTCAAAATGGCGGATCCAATATGGCGGACAAATTTTAATTTTTTTTTTGGATTTTCATGAAAATTGGTTTCTAGGGGTTTTTGGGGTCGCTGATTCCGAATATATAATCAGAATTTCAAAATTCAAAATGGCGGATCCAATATGGCGGACAATTTTCTTTTTTTTTTATTTTCATGAAAATTGGTTTCTAGGGGTTTTTGGGGTCGCTGATTCCGAATATATAATCAGTATTTCAAAATTCAAAATGGCGGATCCAATATGGCGGACAATTTTAATTTTTTTTTTAATTTCATGAAAATTGGTTTCTAGGGGTTTTTGGGGGTCGCTGATTCCGAATATATAATCAGAATTTCAAAATTCAAAATGGCGGATCCAAAATGGCGGACAAATTTTAATTTTTTTTTTGATTTTCATGAAAATTGGTTTCTAGGGGTTTTTGGGGTCGCTGATTCCGAATATATAATCAGTATTTCAAAATTCAAAATGGCGGATCCAATATGGCGGACAAATTTTAATTTTTTTTTCGGATTTTCATGAAAATTGGGGCGACCGCCCCCCCCCCCCTAGAATCTTATATTTGCCTAAAGCGGCCCCTGTGGTGTGATAAAAAAGAAATTTCGTTAATTAATTAGTACTTGTCACGATGTTTCCTTCAAAGGAGTTACGCCGAAACATGGACCAAAAAGGTTAAAATAAATATAAAAAAATATAAAATATAAATATAAAAAATTGTTTTAGGACCCAGTAGACTAGTGTCTACAGAATGCATTTGTCTTGCACAAAAAGTACAAGATTAGGCATCAAGAGCATGTAACTTTTATGATCTAGATTATAGAGTAAATCGTGCACAAATATGCAAAAAAGGTTACACATAAACCAAAAACTGGACGACCGCGGATCGAACCTCTAGCTACCACTTTTCATGAAAATCTTAAAAGATGTTTTGAATTAGTCCGCCATATTGGATTCGCCATTTCGAATTTTAAAACTCTCATTTTATCTTCATAATTAGCGACCCCAAAAACCCCTAGAAAACAATTTTTATAAAAATCAAAAAAAATTCAAAATTAGTCTGCCATATTGGATCTGCCATTTTGAATTTTGAAATTCTGATTATATATTCGGAATCAGCGACCCCAAAAACCCCTAGAAACCAATTTTCATTAAAATCTAAAAAAATAATTAAAATTTGTCCGCCATATTGGATCTGCCATTTTGAATTTTGAAATTCTGATTATATATTCGGAATCAGCGACCCCGAAAACCCCATAAACCAATTTTCATGAAAATAAAAAAAAAAAAATTAAAATTTGTCCGCCATATTGGATCCGCCATTTTGAATTTTTAAATTCTGATTTCATATTCGAAATCAGCGACCTCAAAAATCCCTAGATACCAATTTTCATGATTATAGGATTATTTGGAAAAAATTTATCTTAGTTTGAATATTGTAGAATGAGAGGCTATTTCTACTTTTTAAACAATTTTTTAATAACACTAATTATTAATAAAAACTGTAAATATTTCTTAAAATTATGTGTTTGCTAATCTCTTAACCCTAAACTGTGATTACCAATTTGTTTTGGACCTTCAAGTTAATTTGGAGAAATTGTGTTGACAAAATTGTTTGGACGAATATATTCGTCCAGGTGCATACGGAAACAACTTAGTTTGGACGAATATATTCGGCTCAATGCTCAGGAGGGTTAAGATGGCGGATCCAAAAATGGCGATCACAGTATTTTTTTTCAAAAAATTGACACCCAGTTGATACTTCTTTTAATTCTCTCTTTATTTGTATGAAAATGAGTACCTGAATGTTTCTGGGGTCGCTGATTGTTAATCTAAAGTCGAATTTCAAAAATTCAAATTGGCGGATTCAATATGGCGGTCGTTATTTTTGGAATTGAACGGATTTATTTGAAACATTCTACTCTGGGGTTTTTGGGGTCACTGATTGTGAATCTAAAGTCGGATTTCAAAAATTTAAAATGGCGGATCAAGTACGGCGGTCGATATTTTTGGAATTGACCCCAAAAAACCACGGGTAGCGTGTTTCAAATAAATCCGATTAATTTCAAGAATATCGACCGCCATACTGGATCTGCCATTTTAAGTTTTTGAAATCCGACTTCAGATTCACAATCAGAGACCCTAAAACTCCCGGGTAGCATGTTTTAAATAAATCCGAATAATTCGAAAAATATCGACCGCCATATTGGATTTTTAAAATATGACTTTAGGTTTACAATCAGCGACCCCAACAATCCCCGAGTAGAATGTTTCAAATAAATCCGTTCAATTCCAAAAATACCGACCGCCATATTGGATCCGCCATTTTGAATTTTTGAAATTCGACTTTAGATTAACAATCAGCGACCCCAGAAACATTCAGGTCCTCATTTTCATACAATTAAAGAGAGAATTAAAAGAAGTATCAACTGGGTGTCAATTTTTTGAAAAAAAAAATACTGTCATCGCCAGTTTTGGATCCGCCATCTTAATATTTTTGAATGTATGGTTCATCTTTTTGAAGCTTGAATATTGTGGACACGATATTTTTGGGGGCAGAAATTTTCTGAGGGGTCGTCCACATATCACGTGATATCTTTAGGGGTGGGAGGGGGGTAGGCAAAATATCACGGTCCATGGAAATTTAATTTTTTAGCAATAGAAAAAGTATCACGAGGAGGGGGGAGGGGGTTGAAATTAGCTCAAATTTGTATCACGTGATATGTGAATGATCCCTGATCACTGGTTATGTGGAAAAAAAATCATTTTTGAATCAAAAATTTTAAAAATTTGCATTTTTTTCCAAAAAAGTGGTTATAGCTTTTTGGAATTTTATTTTTTTGCAATTTTGATGACAAATTATGAAAGAGTGATAAAAAATACGTAAGGGCCTTTTCACGTCAGAAATATCAGAGTTGTCAAAGGGTTCATCGATTTTCTTGAAACTTCTTGGTATTATACTGCTATATGCGAAACTTTTTCCCTCCAAATGATTTTTAAAAAAATTCAAAATTTTAGAAGATACGCCATTTTGAATATCAACATTAATTTAACAAAATTGTTAATATCTCAAAATATTATAAAGATATTTTGATGAAACTTACACATGTTTTAGTTAAAAATATGTACTTTTAAATGAAAATAAAGACAGTGAAAAAAAAATTTTTTTCATGTAAAAAAATTAAAAAACCCTTTTTAATTCAATTTTCTATTTACTTGCTCCTGTCTGACAGAAATTTCATTAATATTTTTAAATTCCTTATGAATTTACCTTTAGTTTAAAAAAAAAAATTGATGGAGACTTTATTAGGTCCCGAGATATTAGACTTTTTGTACTACCGCGCGTGGTTGCGACAGCAAAACGCGGCGTGGCGCGCTGCATTGCTAAGCTTCAACGCTGTCGCGTCGCATTGCCTGGCATTGCCACGGCCGATGAAACTACGCGCGGTTGTACAAAAAGTCTAATATCTCGGGACCTATTAAAGTCTCCATCAACTTTTTTTTGTTAAATTAAAGGTAAATTCATAAGAAATTTAAAAATAGTAATGAAATTTCTGTCAGAGAAGAGGAAGTGAATAAAAAATTGTTTTTTAATTTTTTTACATGAAAAAATTGTACAAAAAGTCTAATATCTCGGGACCTAATAAAGTCTCCATCAATTTTTTTTTAAATTAAAGGTAAATTCATAAGGAACTCAAAAATATTAATAAAATTTCTGCGAGAGAGGAGTAAGTAAATAAAAAATTGAGTTAAAAATTGTTTTTTAATTTTTCTATATGAAAAAATTTTACAAAAAGTCTAATATCTCGGGACCTAATAAAGTCTCCATCAATTTTTTTTTTTAAACTAAAGGTAAATTCATAAGGAATTTAAAAATATTAATGAAATTTCTGTCAGAGAGGAGCAAGTAAATAGAAAATTGAATTAAAAAGGGTTTTTTAATTTTTTTACATGAAAAAAATTTTTTTTTCACTGACTTTATTTTCATTTAAAAGTACATATTTTTAACTAAAACATGTGTAAGTTTCATCAAAATATCTTTATAATATTTCGAGATATTAAAAATTTTGTTAAATTAATGTTGATATTCAAAATGGCGTATCTTCTAAAATTTTGAATTTTTTTAAAAATCATTTGGAGGGAAAAAGTTTCGCATATAGCAGTATAATACCACGAAGTTTCAAGAAAATCGATGAACCCTTTGACAACTCTGATATTTCTGACGTGAAAAGGCCCGTAATAAAATGTTATTACGAAAACCAATTTACATGCCTAATAATAAAAATAATTAACTTTGAAAATGCTTGAAAATTGCGTCCGTGACCCGGCGTTAAGCTTGCCTGAATTCAGAGAGCGTAGGCCGCGTCACAAAAAGTCCAATATCTCGGTTGTTTTTAAAGTCTCCAGAACTTTTTTTTTTTAATCAACTCAGGAAAAAACAAGGAAACGAAATATCGTTATTAACAAGAAATCGTAGGGGTGCTTTTGATCGAAAAAATAAAATCAAAAATTTTTTTGACTTTTTTCGGGGCAAATTTTGAAAAATTTTTTTGGTCTTATATTACGTTCAAAGTGTTGGTATATTATTTATAAACACCATAAATATGAACAAAATTTATTGAAATGTCACAAAGATATTTGTTTTTGAAAAAAACGGTACTTAAAATTTTGACACCCTGTAAAAACCACAATTTTGAAAATTTTCAAAAAATATTTTAGGGCAAAACTTCTGTCATATAATACTACATTTTCACCAAGTTTCATAAAAATCGAAAGACCCGAGACCAACATTGATTTTTTTGAGAAATTTTGACCCTATTGTAAATTTGTAAAATAATTATAATTTTTCACTATTGAAAAATTCGAAAAGTTTATTAATAAAAATAATGTGATTTCAAACATGTGATTTTAACGACAGAAGACTGACTTGTGCAAACTGTTATATACATTTTTATTTCTCACTGCAGCCTAAATTAATAGATAAATTATTCCTTAATAATTATTATAATTTCCATTTTATATTTAAAGATCCTATGATTTAAAATGGTTGTTACATTCCTGAACGTTCACTCACTAACAGCATTTTAACGAACCTTTCTACCGCGGAAACATTAAATTTTTTTTCCGACATATGGAAGTTTGACTGTAAATTAATAAATTTTTGCACTTATAAAATTAATAATCTAATAACTGAATACTTTTTTTCCCATAATTTTTAAAAAAAAAGTAGCTTTTAGTAGCTTTAGGCCGAAAAAAGTATAAAAAAAGTAGCCTTTCATGAAAAAAGTAGCAAAAAGTAGTAAATAGTTGGGGAGTGCGAAGCCTGCGATTTCAAAATTTTGATACAGACAGACAGACAGACATTTTCGTAAAACCCATTTTTTCGGAATCAGGAGGTCTCAAAACGTCGAGAAATGTGGATTTTTAGCAAAAGTTCAAAATTGCACAAATTGAAGACCTTCTTAGAGATCCTATAAAGAGAGTTGACACACAAGTGTGATGGCTCGTGATTGGTTGCGATTAAACCGGAACCAGAAGTGATTTTGTAATGTTGCAACATAACCTCAAATCGCGTCCATTTAAATCAATTCAAATTTTTCCATGTAAATATTTCGCCCCTTTTTAACTGGAACTTCTGGTTCCGGTTTAATCGCGATGCACAGAAACCAACTGTGTCTCAACTCTCTTTATAGGATCTCTAGGCCTTCTCATTTAGGATGAGAATGTAAAAAACGAAATTTTATCAACGATAATTGAAAATGTTATTGATACTCATCGTTGTAGGATCTTTGACTACCCTCTTCACCTTTATCAACAACCTTTTCGCTCTATCTAGCCCTCTATGGAGCCACCCCACCCCGCCCCCAAATTATGACAGAATTGCTTATTGAAATGAAACGAAATTTTATCCACGAGAATTGAAAATGTTATTGATGCTCATAGTTGTAGGATCTTTGACCACTCCCCTCGCTCTTATTGACCTCCTTTTCCCATTCTGTGGCCCTTTATGTAGCCATCCCGAACCCCCCCCCCCCCCCCCAATGATGACAGAATTGCTTTTTGAAATGTCACAAAATTTTATACACGATAATTGAAAATGATACTGATACTCATCATTAAAGGATCTTTGACTACTCCCCCCTCCGCCCTCGTGGACCATCTATGATTCCCCTCTATGATACATCTTTATTAAGATAGTATTTTTCATAGATGTACTTATACTTCTGTGAAAAATACTATCTTAACAAACAGGAATTTAAAATAATAACAAATTTACTATGCTATATTAACTAGTATAAATTAAGACTGGTTTTCTGCCATAAAATAAGTCTTTTAAAAAAGCATCCTATAACTATTGGGAGGCGATATAGAGGGAAAAGGTGGTCAATGAAGGGGGGGGGGGGGTTGTCAAAGATCCTACAACGATGAGTATCAATAACATTTGCAAATATCGTGGATAAAATTTCGATTCAATTCAATAAGCAATTCTATCATCCTTGGAGGGAGTCGGGGTGATTACATAGAGGACTACAGAGAGAGGGAAAAGCTGTTTAATGAGGGTGAGGGGGTTAGGCAGAAATCGTACAACAATTAATAACATTTTCAATTATCGTGGATAAAATTTCGTTTCATTTCAATAAACAATTTTGTCTTAATTTGGGGGCGAGGTGGCGTGGCTACATAGAGGTGAAAGATGATCAATGAGGGTAGGGGGGTAGTCAAATATCCTACAACGATGAGTATCCATAACATTTTCAATTATCGTTGATAAAATTTCGTTTCATTTTAATAAAGAATTCTGTCATCCTTGGGGGTGAGGGGTTGGGGGTAGGGGGGTGGTGGTGTCTATTGCTAAAAAGTATTTCGCCTTTAACAAAGTCGTGTATAGCGACATTTACAGTTATAATACCTAATGACACGTCTCATTTCGATATTTTCTTGAATAGATAACCTTTTACGCTTTTTCATGGTAAATAAGGAACTCTTACGTAAAAATATCAAATAGTGGAGCAGCTAGGATTTCAAATCTTGAAAATTTGGAATATAGGAGCTATTTAGGACATTTTCACATTAGCCGTTTTTTATTACATTTTCAGACCACCTGCGACTGGTTGAGGCACACTGTGCGCGGGACACTTTTTTTCGAGGACCTTTGAAAGATATGCTACAGAGGCCAAAAAAAAAATATTTTTACAAATGAAATTTTTTTTTTTAACTTTAAAAGATGTAAAACATCATAGGAAAACTTTCGCCTTAATAAATAAATATTTCTTTAAAAAAAAAATTCTCAAAAACCTGCATTTTTCCGACCGCCTGACTGTATATAACCCCATAACAAAAAATAATTCCCAAAATTTAAACATTTCATCATACGTATTTGTGTTTTAGCCATACGACTGTGTGAAACCGCGAGTGACATTGTAAGGTTAGGTAAAATCGACAGTCAGGGTTGCCAGCATTGGCGATTTTGCGCCAAACTGGCGATTTTTTTTTGGAAATGGCGACCGATTTTTTGACTTGGCGCGTGGCGCTTTTTTTGGCGATTTTGAATTTTTAAATATTAAACATATTTTTGAATGATAAACTGAGTTCAAAAATAATTTCCCGCATTCTGTAAATATTTTGATTGACCTGCTTTAAATAATAGTAATTATATTCGAATAAAAGATTAATAATATTCATTTTCCATCAATATTAAATTATTGGGTAACTAGATAAATATTTGTCATTTTGAATTCCCCGCGTTTGGCGATATTTGGCGATTTTTTTTCGACAGATGGCGCCGAACTATCGAGGTTTGCTGGCAACCCTGTCGACAGTGGAGCACCGATGCATTATGTCAAACTCCTACATAACCTGTCAACCATACTCAAATGTCTAATCTCATAACAGTATTTTTTTCAGTGTACAGAAAAGTGTGAAGGAAGATGAAAATAGTCTATAGTTGTATTATTTCTAAACAATGAACAATAGTCTGATAACTGAAACAAATGTTACCAATGTATTTTGATATAAAAAAAGTTTCTATTTTTTATAATACCTCGACCACCCTGTATAAAAGAAATTTAATTTATTATAGTTCCCCAACACCTTCTTTTCAAGTTTTATACATTTTTTACCAAAAGTCAATATTTACATGGGAAAATATATTTTTGGGTGTGGAATTGAATAAAAGATATTAGAATATATGTAATAGTTTTTGAAGAGAATTCTGTTGCTTAGAAAATTTTGTTTCAAATACTTTTTGCACAAAAATAATTTATGTCAGAAAATAATTTTTGGAAAAGAAAAAATACTTTCTGTCAGAAAATACTTTTTGCTAAAAACACTTTCTGTCAGAAAATAGTCTTTGTCACAAAATACTTTCTGTCAAAAAATACTGTTGGTGTCACGCCATCAGATTTCGATGCCCGACAACGGCGGGCTCGAAAGCTAGTCTTTTATAAAGTGGTATCTGAGATACCAATTTATAAATGTTTAGAATCTGATACCACATTCTAAACCGTTATAAAGTGTCATATGTAGTATAGAACCTTTTTCGCTCCATGAAGGTTTGGCTATTCGTATATTCTGTACGAATAGCCAGAGCAAAATTTTTTATCCGGCTAGACAGACGTTTAGTCATTTGCTTCTTGAGCCAAAACATCCGGCTATTCGGACAAAAATATTTTACCTATTAGCCAAATGAATTTTTTCTCATAATTTCATGTCTCATGGCGATTGGACCTTCGTAGGCCTAAGGCCAAAAACAAACAAACCAAATTGTTAAGTTACTTCGAAATTTAAAAAGATAATGCAAGTAAAAAATGCGTTATTTACCTGTCTTTTGTAGTGATGTTTAGGCGTATTACTAGAACAAGAGTATGGACTACTTTGATTAGATACAGGACTGTTATAAAAGCTGCCTCTTTTGTTTTTATAACTTGAAGAATAACTTCCACCTGATCCTTGCCAACTACCACTATTACTCCTCTGAGACAGTGGTGAACTCGTTTCAAAAGGAATAAAATCACATCCAGTACTAACTTGGCAATAATCTTGTATATTGTGACCCTGGTAAGCAATACCACTTTTCAAACCATCATGATCTATCCTACCAAAATTTTGATGATGCTTATGTGCATAAGGACTTTGCTTATGACAACGATTTGCGTTAACTCTGCTTAACGGCGATTTTTTCATTCTACAAATTTACACCTAAGGTGGTAACAAAAAATTAGAAGTAATCTGTTGAACGGTTTTATCTGAAAAACTGACTACAATAAATACAAATTCAATAATTCTTTTTTTTTAAATAATGCTTCTTTCATACAACTCCATATTAATCAGGGTTCACTTCAGAACGTATAGAACTCTAAGGGCGCAATTACATGTCTGCGTCGAACGCTGCGTATTTGCGTTGAATAGTAAGGGAGAGAGAGACAGAAATATAGTCACATCCTTGTTCCTCTCACCATTCAACGCAAAAACGCAGCGTTCGACGCAGACATGTAATTGCGCCCTAAGGGCATGATCCAAGTAGTAAGGTCTCGCCACGCGCAAGTAAAAAAAACTGAAACCAATCACAATGGAGCCCTGAGCCAGCCATTATTCAACGGCAACTTTCAAATTAACATTAACGTCTATGAGGGCGCAATTACATGTCTGCGTCGAACGCTGCGTTTTTGCGTTGAATAGTGAGAGAGAGGAAGACAGAAATATAGTCACATCTTTGTCACTCTCACCATTCAACGCAAAAACGCAACGTTCGACGCAGACATGTAATTGCGCCCTAAAAATAAAAATGTCCGGTTCAGGTCCCCGTAGCTTTTGCGCATGTCTGCGCCTCGTGATCTTAAATTTGTCTCCCGATAAGGATATTCAAGTTGGGTGGGGGGAAATTCAAAATGGCGGCTACCTGGATGACAGGTTTGCATTGCAGTCAATGGGACGAAATCAGTTTTTGTACAATAACTTTTGAAAAACAAATTTGCGAACCTATGTTTATTAACAAAATATTTTTCATTTATCGAAAGCTATTTTTTAAAATAATAAAAACTCATTTAAAAATTTTATACAATTTTATTATTTTAAAAAATAGCTTTCGATAAATGAAAAATATTTTGTTAATAAACATAGGTTCGCAAATTTGTTTTTTAAAAGTTATTGTACAAAAACTGATTTCGTCCCATTGACTGCAATGCAAACCTGTCATCCAGGTAGCCGCCATTTTGAATTTCCCCCCACCCAACTTGAATATCCTTATTGGCGAGACCTTACTACTTGGATCATGTCTAAAGGTACGGCTACACCTCGGGAGGCAAGGAGCCGGCTTCCTTCCCGTAAGTTAGAGTAAGAAGGACAAAAGTACTTCTGTCTTTCTTACTCTAACTTAGGGTCAAGGCACATGGAGCAGATTTGTGGATTAGCAGATTAGATTTCAGCCAATCAAAATTTAGTTTCTAACAGTAGAATAACATTTTCCGCTAGAAACTACATTTTGATTGGCTGAAATCTAATCTGCTAATCCGCTAATCTGCTACATGTGCCTTGACCCTTACGGGAAGGAAGCCAGCTCCTTGCCTCCCGAGGTGTGGCCGTACCTTAAGGGTACAGGCAGATGTGGGAGAATAGGAGAATAGAGGAATAGAATAGCCGCATCAGATAATTGGCTACATTGGAAAGCATTTCCTGATTGGTTTATTCTATTCCACTATTCTTCTGTTCTCCCATATGTGCCAGTACCTTAATGGCCTGTTTAAACCTTCGAAAAAAAAAAAATTTCACATTGGAGGGAACAGGACAGACTGTGTATCTGTTCTCTTTACTCTCATGCAAACAAAAAAATTTTCGAAGGTGTAAACAGGCCATAAGGCCTGGTCTCATGCTAGGGATTAATAGATCAGGGATTAGAATAGACCAATCAGAAAATGCTTTCCAATGTGACCAATTGTCTGATTGGTCTATTCTAATCCCTAATCCATTAATCCCTAGCATGAGACGGCACCCTAAGGGCGCAAATACATGTCTGCGTCGAACGCTGCGTTCTTGCGTTGTATGGTGAGAGAGAGAAAGACAGAAATATAGTCACATCTTTGTCACTCTCACCATTCAACGCAAGAACGCAGCGTTCAACGCAGACATGTAATTGCGCCCTAAGGGTGAAGTCTCAGGTACGGAAGCGCCTATGTGCCACGTCAAGGCGCGTACTTATGTGTTCTGTTTTGTTGAAAAACGAACCAACGAACGCGAGAGCACGTTCATGTGTTCCCTTTCGTAAATTGAGTCCAGGGTTGGTTAATTACAGTCGGATTTGCCAAAATTCATTTAAGAAGAAGAAAGAAAGAGAATAATTTAATGACGAGAGAAAAATTAAGAATTTAAAGGTAATTGATTACTTTATTTTTCGTTCCTTTAATTAATTTAGACATTTTCATATGTACTTTTATAAAAATAAACTTTCTTGACGTACATAACCAAAAATTATTTTCAAAAACATTTTATTAAAGTATTTCGATATAAATTTTACGTGTTGTATTTATATTTATTAAAAAATTGTTATTTTTAAATCATATTCAATTATTAATTCAATTCTATACAACATTTTTCCAACTTGAGTGTACCTATAATTTTAAAAGATCATAAATTTCTTTATTTAACATTTCTATAGGATTGTTGGTTTATATACGTAAAATATAAATATTTTGTCTTTGAAAATTAGTATCTAGACGTTATAATTGATAAGTTTCTTTTAATTTGTAGATGGAAGCGAAGTCTTCTTGGTACAACGATGTCGTATAGGTAAATCTCAGGACGTAAATAGATGTGATTTTCGTCACTTTTCTAATAAGAATGATTCTCCATTAATGGCATAATGGAGTTTAAATCCTTTGGGATAATAATCATTAATAAAACACTTTTTAAGAACGTTATTTGCGACAATAACGTTCTGCACCAGATACTAATTTTTAAAGACAAAATATTTATATTTTACATATATAAACCAACAATCCTATAGAAATGTTAAATAAAGAAATTTATGGTCTTTTAAAATTATAGGTACACTCAAGTTGGAAAAATGTTGTATAAAATTGAATTAATAATTGAATATGATTTAAAAATAACAATTTTTTAATAAATATAAATACAACACGTAAAATTTATATCGAAATACACTTTAATTAAATACTTTAATAAAATGTTTTTGAAAATAATTTTTGGTTATGTCCGTCAAGAAAGTTTATTTTTATAAAAGTACATATGAAAATGTCTAAATTAATTAAAGGAACGAAAAATAAAGTAATCAATTACCTTTAAATTCTTAATTTTTCTCTCGTCATTAAATTATTCTCTTTCTTTCTTCTTCTTAAATGAATTTTGGCAAATCCGACTGTAATTAACCAACCCTGGACTCAACCCTGGTAGATGGCCGGAACCGTGGGAGAACGAATCTGGGTTCTTTTAGAGTACTCGTTCGTTCCCGTAGGGTTCTTTGTTGAATATTGGCAAAATATAATAAAAATTGGGTAAAAGGGTTATTATTAGGATAAAGTGTAACTTTCTTAATAAGATTGATAAGGTTTTGGGTGGCAAAATAATGTTTTTAAACAAAAAAATAGAAAATTCTAAAATTGATACTTTAAAGGTGTTTCCACACACGGAACGTGTCAACTTTTGATAGAGTTCGCGGCAGATTTAAATATGTCCATCTGATTTGGAAAATTTAAGAGTTAAAAACGTGTACATTTCTATAGAAATGTGCATTTAATTAGAAATGAAAATGTGTAATTTGACGAAGGAAGATAAAAAAGTGAATTTTTAAGTTAGAAATAATAAAGTGTAGCAACATATCCTGGCAACTTAGCCTAAAAACAAATAATGTTTTTTTCCTAAAATAATTGGTATTTAATTAGTTAATTTATTATTTCATAACTATTTTCCTATTTTTTCTTTGAATCTTATCCTTTTTTCCCACTTCAAGTATAATAAGAAAATATACACATTAAATATAACCTCAAAGTGTCACATATTGTTTTTTATATCTCTCCCTAATGTAAATAAAAGTTAATATAAACAAATTAGAATTTTCCAAGTAAAATTAAGAGACATGTGTCTTTTCGATTTATAAAAGAAATCATTTATACACGAAATTTTAAGTATTTCAACTTTTTCTAAAAAAAAAACCACTTTCAATTTGACTTTTGTGACATTTGAGACTTTTGTGTGTCATTTATTGTCAAATTATGAAAATCAATTTTCTTTTCTTGATTCTTGTTAGATACTATAAGGTTCTTTAAAAATCCTTATAAACTTTCTGAACATCTTAAAAATTAAAAAAGTCTCGACTAATTTTCCAAAACTAAAACAAAACAATTTTCTCGTAAACACCACCTACGACTCATTTTGCTCAAGATTTAATATTTCTGGTATATTATCTTTCTCTAGTTTATTATTATTTTTTTGTAATTTACCTGACAAAAAACAAGTGCACAAAATTAAAAAATTCTAAATACAATACTTTGGTCACCAGAAAACAAAAATCTGGTTTTCGAGATTTTTCAATTTTTCTTAAAAAATAATATCATAATAAACTTTAATTAATTTTCATGTTTAATATTTATTTTAAGCTCTACAAAATACAATCAAATTATCGTCATATTATGTTAATTCCAAATATTAAAAATCTCAAATCTTTTTAAAAATTTCGAGTTTTTTATAAATAAGTATTTTTCTAAAAAATTAATTTCTTCAAGTTTCTTATAATTTTCTTGTAATTTACCTGCGAAAAAAACTGTAAATCAAATATTTTGCTCACCAGAAAAGAAGAAACTGGTTTTCAAGATTTTATGATTTTTTAATTTTTTTTCAAAAATATTACCCTAATGAACTTTAATACAAATTTTATTTTTTTTCATTTTTAATATTTATTTTGAGCTCTACAAAATAAAGTCAATTTATCGTCATATTGTGACAATTTTAAAGATCAGAAAGCTCAAATCTTTTAAAAATTTCGAGTTTATTATAAATAATATTTTAGAAAAATACCTATTTATAAAAAACTAGAAATTTTTAAAAGATTTGAGCTTTCTGATCTTTAAAATTGTCACAATATGACGATAATTTGACTTTATTTTGTAGAGCTCGAAACAATTATTAGAAATGAAAACGATAAAATTTGGATTAAAGTTCATTATTGTAACAATTTTGAAGAAAAATTGGAAAATCTTGAAAAAATTTAGAGTTTTTATTTTTGTAAACTTGTTGTTTTTTGTCAGGTAAATTACAAAAAAATAATAATAAACTAGAGAAAGATAATATACCAGAAATATTAAATCTTGAGCAAAATGAGTCGTAGGTGGTGTTTACGAGAAAATTGTTTTGTTTTAGTTTTGGAAAATTAGTCGAGACTTTTTTAATTTTTAAGATGTTCAGAAAGTTTATAAGGATTTTTAAAGAACCTTATAGTATCTAACAAGAATCAAGAAAAGAAAATTGATTTTCATAATTTGACAATAAATGACACACAAAAGTCTCAAATGTCACAAAAGTCAAATTGAAAATGGTTTTTTTTTTAGAAAAAGTTGAAATACTTAAAATTTCGTGTATAAATGATTTCTTTTATAAATCGAAAAGACACATGTCTCTTAATTTTACTTGGAAAATTCTAATTTGTTTATATTAACTTTTATTTACATTAGGGAGAGATATAAAAAACAATATGTGACACTTTGAGGTTATATTTAATGTGTATATTTTCTTATTATACTTGAAGTGGGAAAAAAGGATAAGATTCAAAGAAAAAATAGGAAAATAGTTATGAAATAATAAATTAACTAATTAAATACCAATTATTTTAGGAAAAAAACATTATTTGTTTTTAGGCTAAGTTGCCAGGATATGTTGCTACACTTTATTATTTCTAACTTAAAAATTCACTTTTTTATCTTCCTTCGTCAAATTACACATTTTCATTTTTAATTAAATGCACATTTCTATAGAAATGTACACGTTTTTAACTCTTAAATTTTCCAAATCAGATGGACATATTTAAATCTGCCGCGAACTCTATCAAAAGTTGACACGTGCCGTGTGTGGAAACACCTTTAAAGTATCAATTTTAGAATTTTCTATTTTTTTGTTTAAAAACATTATTTTGCCACCCAAAACCTTATCAATCTTATTAAGAAAGTTACACTTTATCCTAATAATAACCCTTTTGCCCAATTTTTATTATATTTTGCCAATATTCAACAAAGAACCCTACGGGAACGAACGAGTACTCTGAAAGAACCCAGATTCGTTCTCCCACGGTTCCGGCCATCTACCAGGGAATTTACGAAAGGGAACACATGAACGTGCTCTCGCGTTCGTTGGTTCGTTTTTCAACAAAACAGAACACATAAGTACGCGCCTTGACGTGGCACATAGGAGCTTCCGTACTCAGGGCCAGGGAACGGAAATTGACATGTCATTTTAGATTTTGAGGTACACCTAGGTGCATAAATGCCTTACCCCCAACCTCTCTCTCTTACTCACGTATTCTCATGCGCAGGGACAACTAGTTGGGGGTAAGGCATTTATGCACCTAGGTGTACACTGTAAAAAATTTCGTTGTATTTTTACACCGTGACACGATGGAAATAAATCGCTTCACGTGACACGTGATAAATTTACAACGTATTACGATGAAAATATTCGACCGACATGCAAATATTTTACATACTACGTAGTGAAATCACAGTCAATGCAGAGAAATCAGAATGCATTGTAATATTACTACGTGATACGTGAAGCGAAATATTTCCATCGTGTTACGTAGTAATTTTACAACGGGTTGTGATTTCACCACGTTATACGTGAAACATTGACAAGCCATATTCAAACCGAATGAATATTTTCATCGCAACACGATGAAGTTCTACACTCGAAGTGTAGTTTTACAATCGCGTTGCATTTTTATCACGTATTACGATGGACTATTACAATATAAATTTAATGTTTGGGACGGAAAAACACTTTGCATTGTAATTCTGCAAGTATTTTTTTTACAGTGTAGAATATGTAGAATACGTAAAATCCGTAGAAAACTGTAAACAACCTAGGTAATTTACAATTTCAACATGGCAGCAGTAGAAAAAAAACTTTTTTATAAATTTTTTGATTCTATGAGTGACTTTTATTAATTTTTAAGGGTGTTATAATATATTTCGGCTACATAGTTTTAAAATAAATTATGCAATTATTTTGGTCTTAGATTTTACTTTTAGGTTATGTTGCACATACTCTAAAAAATAATCTGTGTTATTTTACAACGTCCGACGATGAAAATTTATTTCACTATGTCCGACGTAGTAAAGTTACATGCGGTGTGTAATCTAACATAACCTGTAAGTAATTTTACAACTGAATGTAAAAATACAAGCGTTATGTTCCTTACACGAAGTAATAGTAAGGAGACCGATTTTCATTGAAATATAATATCCGAGAAACATGCACGAAAATTGCCAAGTTCACTTCGTGTTAACCAGCTATGTTGAGCATGCGCATTGGACTCGAATGTGTTCATTGGTTCCAGCTGTGAAAGTGAGGTTATATTTTTGTCTCACTCGCACACTTTCCATGAGACGAAAAGAGACAGTCGTGTGCTTATTGCGCATGCTTCAACCGACTTGGGTGATCTTCTGATAGTGAACTTGGCAATTTTCGTGCAGGTTTTCAGTTATCTATAGAAACGCTTTCTACAGCCAGTTCGAACTCCTTACTATTACTTCATGGTTCCTTACAATAAAAAGAAAAAATTAAACGAAAAATAAGTCAGCAGCTGGAACTGATCACGGGATCTTCAACTTGAAAATCCGACACACTGAACACTGCTCCATGGAGATACTTATCACAATTTTGTTTTATTCAAATAAGTAGATAGATATAGATCAAATCGCGTATAAAATGAATTTATATGTTTCGCTACACGACACAAAGTGTAGTTTTGAATTTCTCAATGTGTTTATAATAATCGATAATTATGCTAAAGTTTTTGGAAAAACAGGTGGATGCAATTAGTAACAAAAAACTTGATATACCTACAAATATACGTGTATCCAAAGAACTCTTAATTTTTTGTAAATTCGATCTGTAAAGATTTTTCACAGTTTTCATATTATGTGCGGTGAGTCACTTTTTTATTTTCTTTTTCCTACAAATTACAGGAAAATGCGATTTATTTTATAAACATTATGAGAATAAACGTTTAATATTTTGACATTTTACAGAAAGTGAGGTTAAGTTTAACTTTGTCTTGATATGCTCGTTTGACAGATACTTGGTTGATTTTAATATTTTAAACATAATTCTTTTGTATTTTAATGACACACTTTTTGTTTTCAGATAATAAGTAATCTTATGGAAAAAGGCACTTGTATTCACTTTTTTAAAATTAACAAATATCTACGGAAGCGCCTATGTGCCAGCGCTGGGCACTAACAAAATTTGCAGGTGCATTCATTCGTTTGCCTTGCACGCATTTTTTTGTGCGTGCTGGTTGTCCTGCACGCATTTAAAAATGCGTGCTATCCATTTGAAACCAAAAGTGTGTTAGTGGTGTACGTGTGATGTGATGGTACCGTGTAAGACTGGCTTTTCGTTGATTGTTTAAAGGTAAGATTAATAAACATTTATATAATTTGTTATTTATTGTTAATAGAAAATATGTTTAATAAAATAAGTGTATGATTAAAAAAGATTTTTGAAATATAAAGGTCATTATTGACAGACTTAATTATTTTTTTGGTATAACCTTAAAATGTGTAGTAAATTTAACCTTTTTTTTACGTTTAACAATAAGAAGGCAATATGCCATTGAAGTAAAACTAATTTAAACAAATAATAAAATTATTTTTAGCTTTTTTGTTAACATAGTTTGTCTTTTATTAAGCTTTTTGGTGTGTTTTTGGCTTATTGTTTTTTGTCCGGCCGGCTTTATTCCATCAGAAAAATTATTAGTAACAAATGATTTAAAGATTAATAAACATTTGTGTAACAAAAAACATTTATTTTATAAAATAGGTATAATTTAAAAAGTATTTTTTTTTTTTTGAGTATATAAGCTCATAATTGACAGTGTTTTTAAAACAATAAGCCAAAAACACACCAAAAAGCTTAATAAAAGACAAACTATGTTAACAAAAAAGCTAAAAATAATTTTATTATTTGTTTAAATTAGTTTTACTTCAATGACATATTGCCTTCTTATTGTTAAACGTAAAAAAAAGGTTATATTTACTACACATTTTAAGGTTATACCAAAAAAATAATTAATTCTGTCAATAATGACCTTTATATTTCAAAAATCTTTTTTAATCATACACTTATTTTATTAAACATATTTTCTATTAACAATAAATAACAAATTATATAAATGTTTATTAATCTTACCTTTAAACAATCAACGAAAAGCCAGTCTTACACGGTACCATCACATCACACGTACACCACTAACACACTTTTGGTTTCAAATGGATAGCACGCATTTTTAAATGCGTGCAGGACAACCAACACGCACAAAAAAATGCGTGCAAGGCAAACGAATGAATGCACCTGCAAATTTTGTTAGTGCCCAGCGCTGGCACATAGGCGCTTCCGTACTACTGGCATTGTGGCATTCAATAAAATCACAATTAATAAACATCTGGGGCAAAATTTCTGTACCGATCCAACTGAAAAAAAAATGTTCTCAGATCGGACTGAAATTTGTACTCAATTTAACCCTAGGGGTGAGTACTTCAGTCACCAAGTATTACTATATTTTAACAAAAACTGTGTGGAAGGGAGGGGGGTCAAGTTTTTGACGAAGAGCAGGTATACTCCGTTTTGGTCATTCGTAACTTTTATACGGAAAGTCGCACATTTTTTTGTCCTATATATTATCGATAAGTTTTTTTCTGCTCTTTCAAATGGTAGAAAAAATTTTTTTGAAAATTAAAAATTTGACTTTTTTTTTAAAAAATCAAAAATTTTTTTGACTTTTTTTCAAAAAAGACATTTTTTTTTTAATTTTTTTTTTTTTTTTAACAAAGTTTAAAATGTGTACTTTTAGAACACCAAATATAAAAATGTCTTTTTTTTTTGTTTTCGAGATATTAAATAATGAATTTTTAGAAATAAGATGAAGAATATAATAATTCCTCAAAAAAATAAAGTTTAAGTTAATTAAAATTTCTAATTTTAAAGAAAATAAAAAGCTACATTCAAAAGAGCCCAAACATAAATTATTCTAATTAATATTTACCAAATAAGGTAAGTGCGCCAATACTCGATCAGCCCCCAATAGTCGATCAGTTTGATACAGTTTGATATAAGTCGATTAATTTGCGCTTTACATGTAATTTTTATTTGTTTGTTGTTAATTTTATTTGTAAAACTTATAAATACATTAATTTTTAAGTACTACGATTCATTTTTCTAGTTAATTAACTAAATAATTGTATTTCAAGTTGTGTGATCGACTATTGGTGCAAGATTGATCGACTACTGGTGCAAAAGGTTTTCAGCCATTTTTGACGCTGATCGACTATTGGGTCCCTAACCCCCAAAAGAAGGTCCTTTTTAAATTTGAATTTTAGAATAAATAACTTAAACTAAATAATTCGATTTCAACGGTTAGGCATTTACAGATCTTCCACTACATAACTTAAAAAAGAAAATTCAAAATGCATAGTTCGTTTCGAATTTATGGAGTTTTATTGAAAACCTTACTTTTTTTTCTCAAGATGTTGATCGACTATTGGTTCCATTACCTTAAACAATATTTAAATAATTATTAATAAAAACTTGATTATAAAATTATTGTTATCTAATAAAAAAAATATTATGTCAATTCTATTTTTATATTTAGGTTTATTTATTTCTATATTTATTTATTTATTTGTATGTTCCTTTATTTACATGTTTAAAAAATATAATAAGCTGTAGGTTTTTACAATTGATATTGATATTGTAAATAAATTATCGAAAATCTGTATTCGTATATTTTAACGAGGATCTAATTTTTCATCCATTTTCTAAAAAAAGGTTTTTCTTTTTTTCATATCTTTAATAATAAGCAATAATATGTTAGAAATATTGTGTAAATTGTTGTTTGTGATTAATTAAGGACTAAAATAAACTTTCCGTTACAATAAAGTAATCTTCTTTACTTTAAATATGTATCCTCTGTTTAAAGTATTTTTAAATTTAGCGCCTATTTTAAAGTAGTTCTAAAAGTTGCCACTGGGGGGCCAAGTTTTTATTTCCCACAGTACAGTTGCGTATTATGATTTATAAGAAGTGTTGAAGATTTCATTTTTTGTATTCTTGAAGAATTCGTTGATCTCAGGTTCGTACAAATTATCTTGGTTTATTTTTCGTATTGTATACTTTTATAAAGCAAACAAAATTTTTGTATTTTCTGAACAAGTTTTCTATTAGATATAAAATTTTTTATTTTTGAGTAAATAAGCAGGTTTGTAGATATTTCTTTACATATTCTTTACTAACACAAGACGCTTGTAATTTTAATATTTTCTAACAATTGTTCCATTTTATAAAATAGTTTGTATTTGATTGTCGATATTTTAATCAAACATGGCTTCAAGTCAGTCATTAATTGTTTGGAAAAATAGATGCATTAATCCTTTTAAGAAAAAAGGTCATACAAATAGTGCATTACGTCTCGTGTCTTCGAATGTGCAACGAAGATACTCTTTTCCACCAGGTGCAAAAATTTGCTTGAATTGTAATTTTGCTTTACAAAAAGAAATGAATCTTTCAACAGCAGCAGTTAAGGAAACTTCAAGTACGTGTACTGAAGCACAGCTGCATCAAGTAGATAAAATAGATTTTGAAAAATCTGATGAAATTTTTGATGAAATCGACGATCAGAAAAATGATGAAGACTTTGTTTTGCCTGGAAATAAAATAAGTAATTTTAAATGTACTGATAAAGATTATGAACATCACAAATCGTGTGTAGAAATTTTTGATCAAATTAAGGAAAAATTTCAAAACTCAAATAATTTAGCAGAACAATTTCAACTTCTTACACTTCTACCAAGCTCTTGGAGTCGTAATAAGTTAATGACCGTAGCTAAATATGGCATTTTGTCTTTACCAAAACCAAGGAAAGGAAACCAAATGTCGGCTGAAACGGTGACTTTAGTTAAAGATTATTACAATCGTGACGACATCAGTCGCATGATGCCTGGCATGAAGGACTTCATTTCAGTAAAAAATGAGGATGGAACTCGTGAGCATGTGCAAAAAAGGCTTCTATTATGCAATTTAAATTAATTACATGAGCAATTTAAATCAGAACACAACGACGTACAAATAAGTTTATCAAAATTTTCCCAACTTAGGCCTACTCATTGTGTGTTAGCTGGAAGTAGCGGCACACACACTGTATGTGTTTGCACGTATCACGAAAATGTGAAATTAATGCTAAATGAAATTAACATTGAAGATTTAACTAAGGACAATAAACTACAGTTATCTAATTATCATGATTGTATAAAATCTATAATCTGTCCTATTCCCAGAATTTCTTGCTATTTAGGAGATTGTGAACTATGTCCAGGTACAAATGTTTTGAGAGAAATTTTAATTGAAGCTTTTGATAAAGATTGTGTTGAAGAGATAAAGTGTGAAGTTTGGATGCAGACTGATAGATATAACTTAAAAACTCTCGGACAAAACGTTGATGAATTTGTACAAGATTTATGTGGACGCTTAAGTAAACTGAAGACACATGATCTTATTGCCAGAGAACAAGCAATTTTCTATAAAAGTCTAAAGGAAAAATTAGCGCCTGGTGAGTTTGTAATTTCATTTGATTTCGCTGAAAATTATGCTTTTATCGTTCAAAACGCTGCCCAAGCTTTTCACTGGAACAACAACCAAGCAACGATCTTTACAGTAGTAATATACTACAATGTAGAAGACAATTTGTTGCATAAAAGCATGGCTATAATTTCAGACAATTTGGCACATGACACTGCTAGTGTCTATGAATATCAAACTGTCATCATGAACTATTTAAAAGAAAATTTTGAAGTAAAAAAAGTTTTTTACTTTACTGATGGAGCAAGGCAGCATTTTAAAAATAAATATTCTTTTGCTAATCTTCTGGCTCATGAAAAAGATTTTGGTATTCCTGCGGAATGGCATTACCATGCCACTGCCCATGGTAAAGGAGCTTGCGATGGTGTAGGAGCCAATATAAAAAGAGGAGCTGCTCGTGCAAGTCTTCAAGCCTGTTCAAAACAACACATTCTTAATGCAGAAAGTTTATTTAACTGGGCAAAAAAAAATTGCAAAGAAACTCTTATTTTTTCTAAAAGTAAAGAGACTCATGACTCAACCATCCAAATGTTAAAAAGCAGATTCGATAGTGCAGTGACAATAACTGGTACTTCTCAATATCATTCCTTTAAACCGCAAGAAGATAACAGACTTCAATTAAAAAAATTTTCATCTGCGATGGAATGTGACTATTTTCCAAAAATGCCGAAAACAACACAAAGAAAAAGGAGCAAAATACCGAAAGCTACTAAAATCCCAACAAAGGTTACAAAAACAAAGAATTCCAACAACACCAATAAAAAAGAAAATAAGTAAAACAGCTTCAATCATTTAAGTCTATTTTCAAAAATAGATAATTTTATAATACAACATATTACACAAATACAGTACAAATCACGAATCATATTTTTATAAAGAGTAACATACCACAAATTTACACATTTACATATTACACAGCTGTAATGCAGGCATTGAAATAACTCCCAATCAGTGACAGTCTAAACCCTGTAAACTGCAGATAGCGGTTTTCAAATATTATTGCTTATTATTAAAGATATGAAAAAAAGAAAAACCTTTTTTTAGAAAATGGATGAAAAATTAGATCCTCGTTAAAATATACGAATACAGATTTTTGGATAATTTATTTACAATATCAATATCAATTGTAAAAACCTACAGCTTATTATATTTTTGAAACATGTAAATAAAGGAACATACAAATAAATAAATATAGAAATAAATAAACCTAAATATAAAAATAGAATTGACATAATATTTTTTTTATAAGATAACAATAATTTTATAATCAAGTTTTTATTAATAATTATTTAAATATTGTTTATTTGGTAAATATTAATTAGAATAATTTATGTTTGGGCTCTTTTGAATGTAGCTTTTTATTTTCTTTAAAATTAGAAATTTAAATTAACATAAACTTTATTTTTTTGAAGAATTATTATATTCTTCACCTTATTTCTAAAAATTCATTATTTAATATCTCGAAAACAAAAAAAAAAGACATTTTTATATTTGGTGTACTAAAAGTACACATTTTAAGCTTTGTTAAAAAAAAAAAAAAAATTAAAAAAAAAATGTCTTTTTTATCACACTTACATCAAAAGTTAGATTTTACGGCTTGTTTGGAAACCTATAAGAGCTCATTTCACGGCCTAGGCCGTAAAGTAAATGAACTCGCAATCTGATTGGCTGATGCTGGTCAGCTGACCTTTACTTTATGGTACAGCTGCCCAAACTGGCCCAAACGTCACGGCTGTTCATGGGTTTCGCCGCCCTCCGGGGGCATTTCTAAGTCTGTCGACCTACTCCCACCTAGAAATGCCCCCTGAGGCCGTTTTTTACGATAATCACCTCTCCCTAGGTTCGAATTCTCAGTTTTTTGTGTGATAAAAAATGTTATATGACACTTGGACCCTTTCGGCACTTAAGTTCTCGTGTATCGTACAACTCGCCACAGCCACATCAGAGCCTCGGCTACTTTTCGGTGGAGCCTCGGCTTCATATCTTCACTTCACCTCGGCTTCGCCTCGGCTACGTTCAATGAAGCCTCGTCACCACCTCTACTTCGCCTCGGCTGCGATTGGACTTAGGCTCGTATTACGATACTTACTCGTACTATAAAGTGCCATTTCAGGTCCTTGTGTCATAAATAACTATTTTGAAAAAAAGTCAAAAAAATTTTTGATTTTTTAAAAAAAAAGTCAAATTTTTAATTTTCAAAAAAATTTTTTCTACCATTTGAAAGAGCAGAAAAAAACTTATCGATAATGTATAGGACAAAAAAATGTGCGACTTTCCGTATAAAAGTTACGAATGACCAAAACGGAGTATACCTGCTCTTCGTCAAAAACTTGACCCCCCTCCCTTCCACACAGTTTTTGTTAAAATATAGTAATACTTGGTGACTGAAGTACTCACCCCTAGGGTTAAATTGAGTACAAATTTCAGTCCGATCTGAGAACATTTTTTTTTCAGTTGGATCGGTACAGAAATTTTGCCCCATCTATTACTTTATAAAAATATATATTTTTTATATGTATAACAGAAAATAAACTTACCTTTCAATAAAATCTTCGACAGTTTTATAATTCTACTTCTAATAATCCTAAAAAAATTATCACATCACCGTGATTACGTAGTCAAACAAATAAATGCAAACAGAGACAAAAAAAAGGAAAGAATCTGAAACGCGGAACATGTATGGATGGGGAGTGACCGTCATCTGACGTCAGGTGACCGATGACTGTCATCGGACCGTCAACATCTGTCATCGTGGACATCATCTTTTTTCGGGAATATGAAGTAAAATTTAGTGCAAATGAAGTCTAATAAAATTGTAAAAATTAATCTAAATTTGTTTTGTTTAAACGATATTTTACAATAATACATCAAACTAGCGTTAAGAATAAATAATATTTATTGTCGGTTAAAGATGCAACCCGACACACAAAGAGGGTCAAGAAATAGGTATTATACAGGAGCTGATTGACTGATGCATATGAAATTTAAAAAGTGACAATATTTGCACATAAAATGTTGCCAGGATACTTAAATGACAAAATAATAATGATTTATTATTTGCATTTGAGGATTTTTCAAGAATTATCACAAATTTGCGTAATCTTTAACAACGGTTTCGAGGTTAGATTTCTCAATTAATAGTAAGAACTTGGAAAACTGTATTATCTTTTACTTGCAGACCTCGCTAATGTTATAAATGATTCGGGCGTTGTTTCTGTACTATTGTTAATTCTAAACATCAAGTGTAAATTCGTTAAAACTTGATTTATAACATGATTTCCTCGATGACGGTCCGATTTCCGATGACGAGTAATCGGACCGATGACGGTCATCTGACAAAGCGGTGCGCTGTCATCTTGGTCAGTGCACATCCCTAAGGGCGCAATTACATGTCTGCGTTGAACGTTGCGTTTTTGCGTTGAATGGTGAGAGGGAGAAAGATGTGACTCTATTTCTGTCTTTCTCTTTCTTACTATTCAACGCAGAAACGCAGCGTTCGACGCAGACATGTAATTGCGCCCTAAGGGCGCAATTACATACCTGCGTTGAAAGCTGCGTTTTTGCGTTGTGCGTTGTATCCCTAGGGACTGAGAGTTCGTGTACCGTGCTTAATGTAGTTCCCTGGAGTTCAGGTTTTATTTAAAAGTACGTATTCTAGTGTTTTGTTTGCTTATGGCCATTTACAACCTGTCAGATTTATTGTCTGCTATTTTTATTTCATTTAGCCTAACGCACAATGAATCGTAATCGCTAATCCTTAATCGTAAGAATGAGAGGAAGTAGGACAGACATATATCTCTGTCCTGCTTCCTCTCATTCTTACGATTAAGGATTAGCGATTACGATTCGTTGTGCT
Source organism: Ganaspis brasiliensis (assembly GCA_037103525.1). Taxonomy (NCBI): domain Eukaryota; kingdom Metazoa; phylum Arthropoda; class Insecta; order Hymenoptera; family Figitidae; genus Ganaspis; species Ganaspis brasiliensis. Next base: position 122,595 of record JAZKLR010000647.1, on the reverse strand, counting down.
TTAGGCTTTTGCCTAACGCACAATGAATCGTAATCGCTAATCCTTAATCGTAAGAATGAGAGGAAGTAGGACAGACATATATCTCTGTCCTGCTTTCTCTCATTATTACGATTAAGGATTAGCGATTATGATTCGTTGTGCTTTAGGCTATAAACCGCAAATATAAATATTATTCTATTTTGCGAAAAATGAATAAAGCTGTTGAGAAAAATGTTGAAGTAAATTATAAATTTGATCTATTAATGTAGTCAAGAAATATGACATTAGTATATTTAAATATATAAGAGCAACATTTATTTAAGGATCTGTTTATTGTAACTTGTAAACCTAAAAGCAATGCAATGATAAATAACTAAATTTTTAAAATCTATATTTTAAAAATTAAATTTGATGTTTATTTTTTTAATTGCAGTCTAAAGGAAAATGTGGTTATTGTGGCTTTTTCATCAAAGATTTAAAAAAGATTTCTCAACACGAATGTCTTAGAGAGTACAATGAAGAGTCGCAGTTTATAGATATTGTTTTATGTTGTAAGTGAAACGTCTTTAGATGGGTTTAAATAATCCCGCGCAACGCATAGTTTTTGCGGAAATAGAAGTCCTATGTTTACATGCATGTGTTTTAACAGAAAAGCAGAATAGTCCCGTGATTTGTCAACCAATAAACGTAGTTCTTTATTCGGCACCAGGCTGGGTTGCCAGACCGTACAATAATTATGTTTTTGTACAATAATTATGACTCTTGTACAATGTACAATCCTTCACGTACAATACCCTTTAAATGTACAATAATTTCAAAAAATTCGATTTTTAAAACTAATAATAATAATTTGTAAGAAATACTACTGACAAGACATTTCTCTAAACCAAACTGATTATTAATCTTAATGTTATATCGCCAAATATTAAGAATGATTTCTAAGTATTATCTAGTTCTTAATTGTATTAGTTTATTATCATAAAATATTTTATGTTAAAAAATATTTTATAAAAATTGTCATCTTTGATTTCCATGTCTAAAATGACTTATACGAAAGTTAACATATTGATATATTAATATTTATGTAATATGTGCGTCAAATTGGTAATCAGTTTTAACGTTCTAGCGCCAAATAACGAGACTGATGTCGCAGTGTTAGAATTATTTTATGAACAAAAACACTTGTATTATATTGGTTCCAAAATATGAAAGACTTATTAAATAAACAGAAGTTACTTTACGTTACTGATAGTTTTTTAATTTTTTTACTCTAAGAAAAATTAAAATTATTACCTTTAGAGATTCAAGTCTCTTGAAAAAAAGTTTTTTATGAAAATATTAATAAGATCATTTTTTTAATTCCTTTTTAAAAACATAGTTTAAATTTTTGAAAATCAATTATTGTCCTTATATTACTTATTACCATTCTAACACTTTTTTCTAAAAAAAAGTATTAAATTTTAAATATTTATTATCTTCTAATTTTGAATTTCGCGCCACGCATGCGCTTTGAGGTGCGTACCATAATGTACCATAATTTTGTGACGGCAAATACATAACTGCGGTTGGAGAGTCTGGCCACCCTCAGGGTTGCCAGCATTGGCGATTTTGCGCCAAACTGGCGATTTTTTTTTGGAAATGGCGACCGATTTTTTGACTTGGCGCGTGGCGCTTTTTTTGGCGATTTTGAATTTTTAAATATTAAACATATTTTTGAATGATAAACTGAGTTCAAAAATAATTTCCCGCATTCTGTAAATATTTTGATTGACCTGCTTTAAATAATAGTAATTATATTCGAATAAAAGATTAATAATATTCATTTTCCATCAATATTAAATTATTGGGTAACTAGATAAATATTTGTCATTTTGAATTCCCCGCGTTTGGCGATATTTGGCGATTTTTTTTCGACAGATGGCGCCGAACTATCGAGGTTTGCTGGCAACCCTGGCCACCCTGCCACCAGCAGATTTCCTAGTATTCAATTCGCGATTAAAAATAAAGTACGTCAGAACGCACGTTAAAACGCATGCATGTAAACATAGGATTTAAGGAAACGCAATTGTTTGCGTGAAACGAAATTCAAATATTTGTTTAACAGTGTTGTTTTATATATTTTTTTAATAATATAATAAAAAAAAATAACTACGTCCGATAGCTAATAAATGACACTCTACAAAACATTCTTATAAAAAGTTAATTTATAAAAGTTAATATGGAGGAAGTAAATACAATCGTAAACATAAACATTTTTTTAATAACATTATCGAATTTTTAGCATAAATTATCTCTCGATGTATAAATATACATATATATTTATGTAACTAATTATTTATATATGTGACACGCTCCAAAAACGATAGAATCTAAAAGAACGAAGGAAGGTTTTAGGTTATGTTTTTTTATTTAAAAAGGAAAAATACAATAAAAAAGGATTAACTTCGAAAGCAAACTAATGAAATTTCAGTTTTCATTAGGTTTAAAGTATTCTATAAGAATAAAATTTGATTTTTAAAATTAAAAAAGAAACCAATAATTAAAATAAAACGATTATAAAGATAACCTATAGTTTTTTACATCTAAAAAAACAAGGTCCTCTCCTCCTTTACTACACGTTTCATATATGATATTCTCACTTGAAAATTAATTCTTTTCTTAATCATTCCGAATTAATGCGTTTCAATTCTATGAGTTTCAATCCTTTTAATTGTATCCTGTTTTACTTCACTCCGAATTAATCCGTTTAAAATCCAATTAGAATTGGAATGGATTGTATCGGAATGAAATAACGTAGGATTTAAAAGAATTACAATTTCTAGGTTTGAAATGAAATGGATTAATTTTACATTATGATAGAAACTGATTGAATAGTATCGTAGGTTTAAAAAAATGTTAAATATATACCACAAAACATAACAGTACATTGTGCACCAAGTATCGAAAGCTGTTATTTTCCGACGAGTGCAAAGTTTGCTGCTCGAGCAAAGCGAGTGCAGAAATTTGCACGAAGACGGAAAATGCGCTTTCGTACGTATAGTGCACATATTATGATACTTTTTGCTATAGCTTTTCATACACGGAAAAGCACTAATTAAAGAGATACGTATAATTTATAAAAAAGCGAAATCTTTTTTTATCGCATATAAACCATTTAATACTTTTGAATTTCCATTTTCCATTTAAAAAATGGAAACATTTTTGTCCCAATTATCGACTAAAATAATCAGATTTGAGCCTCTATCTGAATTTGTTATTAAGATATTCTAGTTTTAATTGAATTTTGTGATAAAAAATTCAAATATATATATATATATGTGTTTATTAGAGTAAGTTCTTTATGAACGAAGCAAGCTAGGGATGAAAGTTTTGATTTTAAATCGTAATAATCGAGCTTTATAGAAGTAATAATGGTTTATAATTTGTCCCTAATAATTGATAAAAACGATAAAATCTGAAGGTATAATTTTTCATTCTCGGTTTCAGCTTTATTGAAATAAGAAAAAGACAATGAAAGCCCTTGATGTTCTATATATTTTTTGGTCATTGCAATACTGCAATACTTTGGTTCAGACACCTTCTGAAGCAGCAGAAAGTCAACAGCATATTATGCACCTATACATCTTGTATTTAGAACTGGATCGACAGGAATCTAAAGTACGTAATAGGTTTTGGGTTCGTCCAATTTTCTCAGTGGATCGACGACGTGCTCAAGGTGCCAGTGAGAATCTTATTTATGAAATGGAGACAGGAGATAGAGAAAAATATTTTAATTGTTTACGAATGAATAAGAAATTGTTTAACAAATTACTTAAGAAAGTACAACCACACATTGAAAAACAATTTGCGATTCGGGAACCGGTAGCAGCACGTACACGGTTGCATATTTGTTTACGTTATCTCGCTTCAGGAGATTCTATGCATTCAATTTCTTATCAATTCCGCGTGAGTCCAAGTTTGGTATCAAAGATTGTTAAAGAAACGTGCACAGCTATTTGGGTCGCACTGAAACCTACATCATTTTCACATTTAACAACAGAAGGGAGTCTCTCACACGCAAGGAATTTTGAAGAAAAATAGAATTTTCCACATTGCAATATATTTAAATATACTAATGTTATATTTCTTGACTACATTAACAGATCAAATTTATAATTTACTTCAACATTTTTCTCAACAGCTTTATTCATTTTTCGCAAATTAGAATACAATTTACATTTGCGGTTTATGAAATAAAAATAGCAGACAATAAATCTGACAGGTTGTAAATGGCCATAAGCAAACAAAACACTAGAATACATACTTCTAAATAAAACCTGAACTCCAGGGAACTACATTAAGCATGGTACACGAACTCTCAGTCCCTAGGGATACAACGCACAACGCAAAAACGCAGCATTCAACGCAGGTATGTAATTGCGCCCTAAACATGTACGTTCGCTTTCATTTTCCAGAAACAGAAACAAGTAACACAGACGTTCCCTTGTTTTCAACCGAAAATCGACTCGGAACACTAGTGTTCTTCCTTGGTACGGGTAGGTGGCGCATACGGGCTTCCGTAAGAATCACCTTAATATACGTTATATACGTGAGGTACATTACGTGCACAACCCTGTTCAAATCGTGCTCTGCTCGTGCTTGGAGCACGAACTATGTGAATTGTCACATTCCTTAGAAAAACTAAATGCATAAATACACATCTGTATCTGTATTAGTGAGTGCATGCGATAGCAATGGTAAGCGAGTAACTGGAGTGACTGACAATAATATGCAGTGGTCTGGTGAACGTTTTTATTGTTTTCCGGTGAATGGAAAGGATTTTTGGAGCTGGGACACGTTATCATGTAGTAGCTAAACATAGACATTTTTCAAACGCGTATGCAAGTACAGACAGTGATTAATTGCTCCCATTGTTTTTTAAATTTGTAATAGGGATTAGGAACTGGCAGACAGGCGTTGAGCACTCGCAGGTGCGTTCTCACCCATCCAGACAGATGCTTAACTGAGGAACCTGAATTTGTACTGCTCTGTCGAGAATCAAAATAAAGCGCAGGAAAGGCACAAAATTTCTGCAGGATTATTTAATGATATGGAGGGCCGGTAAAATGAGTGATTTGTCGGTTTGAGCGAGCGCCACGAATAGCCGCAACGCCTAGTGCACTGCCTAATGTAGTGCCTAGCCTAGTGTTTAATGGGGCCAAAAGTCAAATCTCGATCTGATTGATTACGCCTGCAGTGTCGTGAGGTTGCTCTTTTGCCTTGAAACATTGCGTTCGTTTGATGCAATAAAAAAGACAGGTTGTGTCTGGGTGTGACACCTCAAGCTGAATGTTGCGACTTATCATCAGTGCAGTTAATTTTATCGTGTCTTGCTTTGGACATATCCTGTGAAGGGTGGAAGGTCAAAAGAAACGCCGGAAGAAAGGGCCGGCAGGGTAGCAAGATGGCGGGTTCTTTAACGTGGTCGTGTACTTGTTGCCTGCGGTTTAAGTTGAGCACAGAGGAGATTGAACAGCGGTACAAGAGCCAAGAGATTGACCGCATGCTAGAGAAAGATCGGCAGGCCTTTAGACGACAGGTTAAGCTACTTCTTCTTGGGGCAGGGGAAAGTGGCAAGTCCACCTTCCTCAAACAGATGCGAATCATCCACGGAATTAAATTTGAGGTGATGAAAATGTCTCTTTACTTTCTCTTATTTCCTCAAAATGATTGGATCCACCTAAAACAAAGTACTGCATATAAATGCAGACTGCTCTCTTAATTTATCAATTACTTAATGTCACTCAACAACTGACAGCCACCGCAAATCCTTATTTTTTTTCTAGTGCTTGTTTTCTTCCGACTTACCACTTACCTAACCTTCCTTCCCATCTTCAATTTTGCCCTTTAATTCCAAAATTTAATGTCAAGTCAGACAGCTTCTTCACTAATTTAGATTTATTCTTGAAATAGGCTGAGCAGAAATCACACTTTTTAAAGTCCTTAATCTTTTATTAGTTTTTGTCACTTATCTTATGCTTGTGATTAATAATTCGAAGTGGCTACGTCGCCCGTCAGAGAAAATACATGATAAATAACGGGCGATATAACAAGAATACTTTTTGTCGCCCGTCAGAGAAAATATATATATTTTGTTCGTCAAACATTACATTAATTTTTGGTGTACACACTTCAGATTTAAAATATAAAAATATTGACATAACCTCAATCTTATGAAAATTTTCGAAAAGAGGTGGAAAAGGGTGACAAGTAGAAGCGGGAAATTTGGAATGAATTCGGATCCATCTATAATAACATTGAAATGATTGAAATGTATAAAGATAGATGTACATTTTTTAAAATAAGTAAATTATATTTTTTACATGGCAGATAAAAATCATGATTTTTTTATTAAAATCAAAAATCGATTTTTTTTAAATATAATCAGTATATGAAATCTCCAATGTTTCTTTGTAAGTAGTTCATTGAAGAAATGAAGAAAAAAATTTTAAAAAACACAAGAATGAGACAGTTACATAATTATATATAAAAAAGTAGAAACCCTTTTTCAAAAATTAAATTATTTAAGGACATTTTTTTAATTTCAAATAATAAATAAGAAGATAATAAAAAAAAGACTTTAAAATATCTTACTAAAGAGATATGATAAAGAGATATGAAATACACATAAGAACGATGTTCAAATGAAAATATTTAGTACAAGATTAAATTAACATAGTATAAAATAAAAGAATAAAAGCTTTTAAAAAAGAAAAAAATTGGGAAATTTAAAAAATGAAGATAGAAGCACCAAATGAATGTTTTCAAAAATTCGTAATAATAAGATAAAAACTAAAGAATTGAAAAGAAGGAAAAATGCTTCTTAGAGATAGAAAAATGATGACGGAAATTAAAGAAAAAAAATTAAATAAATAGGAAGAAAATGGAGAAATGTTTTTTTTCCTTAATCTAACAAACTAAAAAAATGTAAAAAGTACAAAAAATAAAATTAAAAAATGTATATATCAAAATAAATAAAAAGAAAGTCCACAAAAAAACTTGAAAATCCTGTAAAAATAAAAAAGTTTAAAAGCAAATTAATCCAAACACATTTTTATATTATTACACTTAAAATAGGTCCAATAATAAATTTAAAAAACAAAGAAAATCTAAAACCTTTTTGGAAGAACAAGTAAGTTTGCAAAAAATAGACAAGATGTAAAAAAAATTGAATAAGTTTATAAAAAAAAAAAAGTTTAGTGAATGTTATAATAACAAAATTGTGTAAAATAATATTAAATAATTTGCATAAAAAGAGAAAAATTAAAAAAAATCCTAAAATAAAATTAAATACTATTAACTGCAATTCTAAAATTTATAAATATGTTATAAGAAAAATGTGTTACATTTAATTACTACCATGTGATATTGTAAATATTATTTAATAAAAAACAATTTTTTGTTTTTCATGCACCGAAAAAAGTTTAGTACACGATATGTTCGAAATGAACGATATAAATAGATGATTACAATTTGGTAACAGAGCTGTCTCAGTTTGGTACGGGAGTCGTACCAAAGTTTAGAGCAGCAGCTATCTTACGTCCTGGGGAACACGTTTGGTACAATATATGTACCAAAATAATGCAGGAGCAACGCCAAAGTGGATTTGCTGTTATTTGGAGGTTATAATACTTCTGCTGTAAGGAACTAAGTTTGACAGATTTCCTAACCTCTTTTCAGTGTGTTTTATCCTTTTTTTTTTTTTTTTTTTTTTGATTTGTTACAAAATACTTGAAATGTAGCACAATTATAATTCTAATTTGCTTTGTTTTTTTGCTTTTCTAATACTAATTTCAAAAATTCAATTAGTACAATTAGTTAGTACACTCTTTTCCACCTTTTTTCGAAAATTTTCATAAGATTGAGGTTATGTCAATATTTTTATATTTTAAATCTGAAGTGTGTACACCAAAAATTAATGTAATGTTTGACGAACAAAATATATATATTTTCTCTGACGGGCGACAAAAAGTATTCTTGTTATATCGCCCGTTTTTTATCATGTATTTTCTCTGACGGGCGACGAAAAGTATTCTTGTTATATCGCCCGTTAACGGGCGACGTAGCCACTTCGTTAATAATTATTAATTTTCAATTTCGCTTGCTTTAAGAATATTAAATGTTTCTAAGATTCTTTAATTCATATTTGTATTGAGTCTATTATATGAATCATAATACTTAATATTAGTGGCATTTCTTTTGCCTAAAATCTAAATTTCGGTTAAATTTCTGTCCCCGTTTTTCTCCTCATTTTCCCTTTTTTTTAAAAAATTACCTAAAACATTTATAAATTCAAGGTTTTTCTCCTCGTTGACCTTTCTTTTTCAATAGGTGTCAGGTTTTTTTTCCATTTTTCATGTTTTATTTGTTACATTTTAATAACAAATATGTAAATTAAAAACGAAAAGTCCATGAGAAATTTTTTTCCATAGTTTTCTAAACATTTTATTTTTCCATAGCTTTTGAATGCCAGAATGTACAGACGTAACAATTTGGAGATACAGAAAGATCCAACCTAATTTTTAAATATCATTGATTCCGTAACAGACTTCTAAAAGACTTTTTATTTTGCTTAAAATTTGACAATAAAACAAAATATTAGACTTGACTTGAAGTGTATTAAAGTATATTATCTACTTGTTCTTCTCCAAACAATTTTTTCCTCATATCTTTTAATTAAAAATTAATTTAAAAGATTTTTTTCTTTCGGTGGTAAAAAGAGGTGATTTGAAATACTTTGTCTTATAATACCATTTTACTTCAATAATTAAAAAGAAAGTCTTATTTTATGGCAGAAAAGCTGTCTTGTTTTAAGACGCAACATTTTTAATACAGCTCTTGCTTATTTTACAGATTCTTTTCTTGATTTAAACTGTGAGAAAAAAAATTATAAACTTTAAAATTTACCCTAAAAAGCAGGGACTGACACGAAAACCGAAACAAAATATATTTTATTTTTGTTTCGTTTTGGTTTTGAAAAACTGAAACAAAATATCAATTTAATTTTGTTTTGTGTTGAACCTGAAACGAAAAGGCTCTGAATTACGTTTTCGTCTCATGCCCGAAACGAAAAGGCTTCGAATTTTGTTTTTGTTTCATGCCCGAAACGAAAATCCGCTCCGAATTCCGTTTTCGTTTCTCATAAAAAAGGCTCTAAATTTCACAAAAACAATTTTGAACACAATTCTTTTATTGCAGGAGACGAAAACGAAATTCAGAGTCTTTTCGTTTCGGGCATGAGACTGAAACGAAATTCGGAGTTGATTTCCGTTTCGGGCATGAGACGAAAACGTAATTCAGAGCCTTTTCGTTTCAGGTTCAATACAAAACAATATTGATTGTACATTTTTGTTTCGTCACAACAATTCAAAACAGAAACAGAATTCGGTTTTCGTGTCAGTCCCTGCTAAAAAGATCAGTTTGAAATGTATTGGGTAACTTATGGACACAGAGATTAAATTTTATTTAGAACATGAACATTTTTTAAAGCATTTTTTCTAATTGTTAAAATTTTCGTTCTAAATAAAAGTAGCCCCAAGATGGACAACTTCCTAAAACTCTCTGAAAAATGTGGTAAATAAAAAATAAACATTGTGTAACAATTCTTAAACTAAATTTTAATCATTTTACTGTATTAATAAATAAAAAATCGGGCAAGTACGAGTTACACTCGTACCAAGTCGAAGGGTTCCGTACAGCTCTAATTTTTTTCAGTTATATGAGGCAGAGATTAAAAATTTTCCACCGGGAAACCATTTTTAAAAATGTTTTTTATTATACACTAAATAAAACTTTATTGGTACTAATTTTTAGCACTATATGCCAAAAATTTTGCAGTTAAAGGGTCAGGGCCGTTTTTTAAATATGTTTTCAAAAAATAAGGAATTAACCAATTATTATTCAAACTTTTTTTTAAAAAAAAACATAAGTTTTGGATAGTACATTCTATGAAGACGAACATTAACAAACTTCTATATATTTTTCCCGTAATCTACACGTCAATCTACATACATGTACCAAATTGCAGCATCCTAAGTCAAATAGATAGTTTGGAAGATTAGGGGGGGGGGGACATGGTCATTTTTTCGAATTTTTTTTTGGCTAATACTTTTTGGCTAGTAAGCACTATGAAGTGAAGACCGCCTTTACGAAAGTTCTCTATAAATTTCCTGTAATCTACACGTAAATCTACATACGTTTACCAAAATGCAGCATCCTAAGTCAAATAGTTTATAAGATTAGGGAGACATTTTTTCGAATTTTTTTCAAAAAATCGTACTTTTTGGCTACTAAACACTCTGCCGTACATTTGAAGAAAGTCACTATCTGCATTTTTTTCGAAAAATGAGTTTTTTATGTCGTTGGATTCGCAATAAAAAAATAAATTTATCTGTGCAATCCACGATTAAAAATATTAATTAGTTTCGAAGATAATTAGACCCTAATTGGCCTATCTACAGCGATTTTGGTGAAATACATTTGAAGAAAGTCACTATCTGCAGAACGGCGGGCCTATCCAACAGGGAAAAATGTAAAGTGGGTGTCGGACGGTATACAATAGTATATTAAGCAACAAGGGATTAAAGGCAGCCATTTGTTTACGCTTCGCCCTCGACTGTCACTCGTACACAAACATCATTGTAAACAAATTGGACTGACTTTAAACCCGTGTTGCTTACGATACTTTTTATTCCAAAGGCACAAACTTGGTGCTTTTAAATGTTTGTAGGTTAGGGTCTAAATGCATTCACTTGTTTGACCGTATAAAAATAGCGGCCATTTTTGCACTGTGGTGGAAAAATAGCATGGATCAGCTGTTCATTTTTTCCCTAGGGAAAAAATGTTTGACCGTATAAAAATAGCGGCCATTTTTGCCCTGTGGTGGAATGCATGGATCAGCTGTTCATTTTTTCCCTAGGGAAAAAATGGAAGCCATTTTTACCCGGTCGAACAAATGAATGCGTTTAGACCCTGCCTACAGGCATCTAAAAGCGCCATGTTCGTGCCTGTGGGATAAGAATACATTTTTCTTGGCCTATGTACATTAGAGTGGTCCAAAAAAAGGTGACTTTTGGAAATTTAAAAAAATTCTTGCAGTTTCATATTCTGCATACCTAATAACGGCTTAACTAATTTTTTAAAAAATTTTAAATTCGTAATTGACGCTGCGCATTGCATTTTTCTCTCTTATGGTGTTTTAGAGAAATTAACACGTAAAATAAATACACTTTTTTCAATGTAACATTTAACTTCTTTGTACACATTGTAAAATAATGCTACTTTGTAAAGTCGTTGAGAAAGAATGAAATATTTTGTTGCAAAAAAGTAAAATCAGTTTTTTAAGTATTTGCAGCTGTTATTTAGTGTCAAAAAGCACCATTTTGGTACTTTTCAGCGATACTTTTCTGTTATATAATATTAATTTTATTGCTTTGTCTTGAGCACAAATGAAAATTTATATTCTTGAGATCAGATTCTGTGAAAATTGGAAAAGTTGATAAATATTAATGGGCTCATTCGATGATTTGAAATTTGTACTTTTTGAACGAAAGTTGGTTTTACAACTATCATAAAAAGTAGCCTGACGATTGCTACTGATGAAATTGTGAAGGGTTTGGGAAAGGAGTAGAAGCTGCAGAAAAAAATTTGGGACTTCGTACCTGCTCAGCAGGCGACCTATTGTGTCTGGTGTGCAGAAAAATATTGAAAAATTAGGCGTTAAATTCGATACTACTTTAAACTACCAGGCCTTTGAAGAAATAATCTCCAATAAGCTTCCAGTAAAAAAAAACTGGAAGAAAATACGACAATTTTTAAGATCGATGCGCAGCGTCAATTACGAATCTAAAATTTTTTTAAAAAATAGTTAAGCCGTTTTTAGGTATGCAGAATATAAAACTGCAAGAATTTTTTTAAATTTTCAAAAGTCACCTTTTTTTGGACCACTCTAATGTACATAGTAGTAAATGTAAATTCGCTAGAAATGACCGAAGGAAGAAAACCTATGTACATAGTGACTTTCTTCGAATGTATTTGAACCCAGTTGAAGTCTAAAATTAGGTCCTATCCATCAAATAATAATCTTCATAAAGAGTATTTATTAAATTGTTATATATTTATTATATCAACTGCATCATTTCATTAGATTTATGTATTGTTTGAAATAGATTTTTTAAAATATTTTGTTAATAGTTAATTATTTTTAATTTATTACTTTGATTATTATTTTTAAACTTGTTATTAAATTACTTTAAAATTAGTTTACTTAATTAATTAATTATATACTTTGTTTATTTATTCTTTATGCAAGTTATCTTGCGATCTAAATTGAAAATAAAAAGAGCACAATTAATATTTGATATTATAATAAATGTTTGCTTGAAACACTTTATGATTAAAATAACATTTATAAATAATAGGGTATAGACAGGCTTTGTTGAAAAAGCAGATAAATGTTAGAAAATTTGTATTTAAAAGTAGATTTAAAGTATTAACCACACAGCGGTTGTTGGATAGTGACTTTCTTCAAATGTATCTCAGCGCATGCAAAATGGGCCTATCTGCAGTTTTGCATATAAACAATTAAAATTTATAAATTTTTTTTGCACCAGTCGATAGATCGAGTCCATTTTACTAAGAAATGATAGTTGTCTTTTCAAAAAGTATTATATATTAAAGGATTCTCATGCAAACGTGTTTCCTTAAATATCTCCGTTCGACTTGAAATGCAGATAGTGACTTTCTTCAAATGTACGGCAGCACTATAAAGACCGCCTTTACGAAAGTTCTCTATAATTTCCTTGTAATCTACACGTAAATCTACATACGTGTACCAAATTGCAGCATTCTAAGTCAAATAGTTTGGAACATTAGTGGGGGGGACATGGTCATTTTTTCGAATTTTGTTAAAAAAAAATCGAACTTTGTGGCTTGTAAACACTATGAAGACCACCTTTACGAAAGTTCTCTATAATTTTCCTGTTATCTACACGTAAATCTACATACGTGTACCAAATTGCATCATTCGAAGTCAAATAGTTTGGAACATTAGGGAGGGGGGCATGGTAATTTTTTTGCATTTTAGGGCAAAAAAGTGGTTTTTTCTGGATTTTGGCATGTTCATGAGCTCGAATCGCGTTTTCCATATCATTTTCGTAAATCCAAGGTGAAATTACATATGAGTACCAAATTGGAAGTCTCTAGCTCATATAGTTTAGAAGTTAGAGGGGGTGCGAAAACGGACACACATCGTGATTTTAATATGGTTCGTTTTACGGTACGGAACCCTAAAAAAGTAACATTTTTAAAAACTTAAATTTAATAGCTTAACAGTAACAAAGTAATAAGATATCAAAAAATCAGGGACTGACACGAAAACCGAAACAAAATATATTCTATTTTTGTTTCGTGTTGAACCTGAAACGAAATTCCTCTTAGAATTAAGTTTCGGTTCATGCCCGAAACGAAAACGCTTCGAATTTTGTTTTCGTTTCATGCCCAAACGAAAATCCGCTCCGAATCCCGTTTTCGTCTGTCATAAAAAAGGCTTTAAATTTCACAAAAACAATTTTGAACACAATTCTTTTCTTGCAGGAGACGAAAACGAAATTCAGAGTCTTTTCGTTTCGGGCATGAGACTGAAACGAAATTCGGAGTTGATTTTCGTTTCGGGTATGAGACGAAAACGTAATTCAGAGCCTTTTCGTTTCAGGCTCAATACAAAACAATATTGATTGTACATTTTTGATTCGTCACAACAATTCAAAACAGAAACGGAATTCGGTTTTCATGTCAATCCCTGCAAAAAATATTGACATATCAAATTCTCTAACGATAACACTACTAGGGGTTGCAAGCCCTATATAAGCGTTCTATATATGCGTGTCTTGCTTACTCTTATTTGTCTACATATCTTAATGAGTGTAGGACAATTTTTAATTTGCCGACTCTACCTAAACGCGTAGAGGAAAAGCTTCAAGTTGCCACACTTTAGCTTTCTTTATTATAACTTGTTATACAATTAACTTATTGTTAATGCCAACATAGCATTTGCATTGGAAAAAGGAACTAAAAAGCCAGAACCCTGAAACAAAAATCATTCGAATTCTAAAAAATAAAAAAAAACACCAAATTTTTAAAACTAACTAAAATTGACCTCATGAGTTTTAGCTTAAAAGTTGCCCCCTCTGGAAAAGTTGCTGAAAACATAGAAAAATTTAAGTAAAAACACTAGATTTATAAAATTTATAAAAATTTTTTTAATGTTACTTCTAAAACATTTCACTTTTCGCTGGAAGCAAATTCTAAACATTAAAGACTCATGGAAAATAAATGTTAGAGTAAATGAAGAAACAATATGGAGAGGGGTGTTAAACAGCATGCCAAAAAAGGGGGTAACTTACACTTTTGATACCATTTTCGAATTAATTGAAAAAATTGTCAATTACTGAGATACTTAAGAAAGTATTAAAGAAAGAAATGTTTGACTATGAAAGTGACGGAACAAAGGATAAACACTTGTCTATTCTTTATGACTATTTAAAAACTATAACATTACAAAGAGTAGAAGCAAAAACAGTCTTTTAAGCAGCAGGATATACAGTGCCGTCCAGCAGCATTTGCCCACCCATCAGAATTTTTGTCTTTACAAAAAGTTTTATATTTTGTAAACTAATAAAGATAAAACAATAAATGAGAGCTTTTTTTTTAAAAGCTTATGTGCTCTACTTTTAGAATATCTAATTAGTAAAAGAAAAAAAAAATTTTCATTCCTTACAATAAGTAGTCAACAAGTATTATTAATACCTTTAGAAATAATTTTAAACTTACGGAGATCTGAACAAATTTGAAATTTGAGAACTTTGCATTTTTTTTGCTTGATTTTCACGATTTTACGATTTTTTTTCTGACGGTATTGTCCCACTTGACGGTATTGTATTTGCTGTTGTTTTATAAAATTGTATATGTGTTAACTAATATCTAAAATACTGTTATAATATTAAATAATTTATGAATTTATTATTTAATTTCATTTTAGCAAAATATTAAGAAGGAATTTTTATTTTGTACAATATATTTGGAATAAAAGGATGCGATTCAGCTCCACGTGGCAGCCAATTTTTAAAAATTTGCTATTATTTCCGTATAAATATAGTTGTAGTAAAATCGTTTAAAATATAATTATATTATACCCTAATAAAAAAAAATTAGTGCACAGAAACATTAAAAAAAAAAAAATTATTTTTCTACCAAAACTTATCTTGAAATAGGGCAGTTACGCCAGAATCGACCATATGCAAAAGACCTAAAATTATTGGATTATAATATTATATATTTATATCATAATATTATTAATATACAATAATATATGTATACTTATATGTGTACGTCCATATGAAAAGGGCTCAGGTAGTCGATTTTATTTATCGAGATATTCGCATTTTTCTAAAGAAGATTCAGATTTTCGAAAATTTTTTTATTGCTGAAAAACAAACTACGTAATGTCCTTCGTCGAATCATGCATTTACAATAACTTTATAGTAATTAAAAACACAAAGAAATCTTATTTTTAATTTTAAAAATGCATGGGCGCTAATGGAAATCTTGAACTTTAAACTCGTTTTTCTCAAAACTAGGATTTTGATACTTTTAACTTTGAATGCTTATAACTTTGTGAATTTTTCATCTAAAGGGGTCCAGACCTCTCGAAATGTTCGAAATTTAATAAAGAATATGATCATATAGATAAGTCCAATAGTGCCAAAGTGGGCCCTTTTCATATGGACGTACACATATATTGTATAATATTTTAAATTATTATTTTATAATACAGGGTGGCCCAAGGTCAGGAAAAACCTGGAAATCAGAGAAAAGTCAGGGATTTTCAAAAAAAAACTTTAAAATTGAATTTATTATTGAATTTATTATTGAATTTATTATTCTTAAGTATGTATATATCACTTAAAGATATACAAAAATAGATAAAACATAGTTTCAAAATTGGACTGTCAAATAACCTAATTTTGCGATTTTTATCCGTTATTTGTAAGAAAATGGAATTAATAAAATAAGGTTTAAATTACCCAATATGAAGCAAGTGAAATTAACTTTCAAATTTTCTTAACACTTTTTACATTTTTCTTTAAATTATGAGAAATATTAAATTCAAAACACGAATCTTTTATTTTTGCGAACTTTACGACCTAATATCTTAGTTTACGAAAAATATACAAATTTGATACCTTTAAAATATTTAAATCAAGCCTAAATCTATTTCATTAAAATTTTCAAGTTGTTCCTGAATTAAAAAGATAAAAAACCACCTTCAGCTTATATAAATAAGTATTGTTTTAACCTAAAAATTTATTACAATTTTTAAACTTTACTATTTGAAAAACTAAATTCAGGAGCAACATGAAATTTCATTGTGAGTAGATTTAGGCGTGATATGAAATTTTTAAAGGTATCAAAATTTAATATTTTTTGTAAACCAAGATATTAGATCGTAAAGTTCACAAAAATAAAAAAATTCATGTTTTGAATTTATTATTTCTCATAACTTAAAGTAAACATTTAAAAAGTGCTAAGAAAATTTGAAAGTTAAACTCACTTGCTTCAGATTGGGTAAGTTAAAATTTATTTTACTAATTCCATTTTCTCACAAATAACGATTAAAAATCGCAAAATTAGATTATTTGACAGTCGAACTTTGAAATCATATTTTATCTATTATTTTATATCTTTAAGTTTAATACATTTAAGAATAATAAATTTAATAATTGGTCATTTCCGCAATTGACTGTCAATTTTCGTCCGTGCGTTACAATGAATAAAACAGCTACATGTTTTTTAATTTTTTTTATAAAATTAAAAACTCAGCTGGACATGTTTCTATCTTTTTAAATTTATCAGAGAAAAGTTGAATTTTTATTATATAATAATTTTTAAAAAAGTTAGAGATCAATTTAGTCAACGTGAAGCACGGACAGAATGTCCGTTTTTTTCGTGGAAATGCTCAATTCTAAACAAATACAAATCATTATTTTTCCACTTTTTAAGATAATTCTATATTTTTGAAAAGATTTTCGGATTTGTAAAAAAGTGGCATTTTTCTGTGCTTCATACTCTTATTATACAGAATCATTTCCAGAAGATTCAATTTTTTCAAAAATTGGTCCGCGACGACTTTGGTTGAAATTAAATAGTCTGACGCATTAAAAAAATAAGCATAATTATAGTTTATGTTTTTTTACCTTTTCGTGCATAATTAATACATTTATTTTCTATAAAAATGTAAAAAGTAAACAAATGACTTCCACAAAAATTGAATTTTTTGACTACTTCATGCGACTTTTTTAATGATTTCATGCGAGTTTTTTTGTGAATTTATGCGACTAAAGCGACTTTTTTTTATTCTTAAAGTCGATCCGAGCCCTGATTTTAAGAATATGTAGGTACCTATTTCAAAATGTGTGATAAAATTATTATAACCTTTACTTAATACAATTCCATCAAAAATCTTATTTTAACTATTACACAGGCCTGCAAAATTTCGATCAAGTCTGTTACAAAAAAAACGGGAGGTGATTCTTGTAGATTTTTTGACGCTGAATCTGAATCTGACCTTGAAAATGGCCCATCACGTCAGGATTTCTTGTAATATTAGCTTAAATGGTCAAAAAATGGCCATTTTTGACATTTTCGGGAATTTTTTGTGGGTTACCAAAATTTTTTTTTCCATTTTCCTAAATGGTATCGTATAGCACCACTCTTAAGCTTCAAAACACATTTTTGGAAATTATTTTACGATTTTTTTAAAAAAAGTTATGCAGATTTGAAATTTTTTTATTTAGTCAAATATGCATATATTTAAGGGACATTCTACGTCACAGGGACACCGCATTACCCAAAATTTATTTCAACGGAATAAATTGTAATTTAGCTTAAAATGTAAGTTATTAGTTGTACTTGTAAGTGCAAAATAACACCTTTTGAAATTGCAAAATGGCGGATCCAATATGGCTGACAATTAAAAAAAATTTTTAAAAAACTAACCGAATGCGCTTGAAAATTTTTACTTTGCGGTTTTTTGGGTTATTAAATATAAATTTGACGTCAAATTTTCAAAATCTAAGATGGTGGATTTAATAAAGCAGAGAAATTAAAAAAAATTATAAAATGGGCTGGTTCGCCAGAAACTTGTTACTCAGTTAACGCAGTGGCCCAGCCAATGAAGGCAAGGTCAAATGATGACTCAACCAATGAAGGCAAGATTTCGCAGTGGCCCAGCCAATGAAGGCAAGGTCAAATGATGACCCAACCAATGATGGCAAGATATCGCAGTGGCCCAGCCAATGAAGGCAAGATTTCGCAGTGGTCCGGCCAATGAAGGCAAGGTCAAATGATGACTCAACCAATGATGGCAAGATATCGCAGTGGCCCAACCAATGAAGGCAAGGTCAAATGATGACCCAACCAATGAAGGCAAGATATCGCAATGGACCAGCCAATGAAGGCAAGGTCAAATGATGACCCAACCAATGAAGGCAAGATAACGCAGTGGCCCAGCCAATGAAGGCAAGGTCAAATAATGACTCAACCAATGACGGCAAGATTTCGCAGTGGCCCAGCCAATGAAGGCAAGGTCAAATGATGACCCAACCAATGATGGGAAGATATCGCAGTGGCCCAGTCAATGAAGGCAAGGTCAAATGATGTCCCAACCAATGAAGGCAAGATATCGCAGTGGCCCGGCCAATGAAGGCAAGGTCAAATGATGACCCAACCAATGAAGGCAAGATATCGCAGTGGTCCAGCCAATGAAGGCAAGCTCAGATCATGATCCAACAAATAAATCTAATATTAAACGTTAATTTTAGAAATACAATCAAGATATGGAAATCATTGTTTACTCAATTTGAAGAAATTTACGCTTGTTACTTCTTCGTTTGTGACTTTTATCATAATTATCGCGCTTAAGGCTCCAACAGTAATCGGCCATCATATGATTATCCCATCTTCCTTGGTATCTTCTCTCCATTTCCTTAATATCCTGGTGGAATCTCTCGCCTTGTTCGTCACTAACAGTTTCTAAATTTTCTGGAAAATAATCCAAATGACTATTCAAAAAATGTACTTTTAAGCTCATGTTGCACCCTATATTTCTGTATGCATCCAACATGTTTTGTACTAATTCTTTGTAGTTGGGTAGTTTTTGGTTGCCTAGAAATCCATGAACAACATTTTTAAACCCTACCCATGCATCTTTCTCTTTCTTTGTCATGGTTTTTTCAAAATTTGGGTCTTGCATTAGTTTCCTTATGTCAGGTCCAGTCAAAACGCCTTCTTTTATCTTTGCTTCACTTAGCCCTGGAAATTTTTTAAATAAATACTGAAAGCAAGCACCTTCTTTATCTAAGGCTTTGACCAACTGTTTTATTAACCCTAATTTGATATGTAAGGGTGGTAATAGAATTAGAGAAGTAGGTACTAAGGGAAGACGGACAACATTTTGTGTCCCGGGTACTAATTCTTCTCTAATTGGTCACACTTTTTTTGGTCCAGTGCTCACTTCGACATCTACTGTCCCACCCACACAAAAAACAAGGATATTTTGTGTATCTGGACTGTTGACCTAATATCATTGTGATGATTTTAAAATCACCACAAATTGCCCAATTATGCTCTTTATATTTGATGCAATTAAGTAGTGTCTGAAGATTATCGCACGTTTCTTTTAATTGTACGGAGTGAGCTACAGGTACTGAAGCATATTTGATTCCATTGTGTAGCAAAACCGCTTTCAAATTTCTTTTAGAAGAATCAATGAAGAGTCTCCAATCGTTATCAGTATAGTTTTCATTTCCTAGAGATTTCATTAATCCTGGAACATTGTTGCAAAACACCAATGATTCATAAGTTGAAAAAAATTCTAAAAATTCCACTTCCCTGTTTCTATACCAAGAAAAAGTTGTATCTTCACATAGCAAATGTTTTTCTTTCAGCCTAGATCCAAGAACTTCTGCATTCTCTTTAGAAAGATTTAAATCTCTAACGAGATCATTTAAATCTGTTTGTGTAAATAATTCTGGCTGTGGTTTAGATTTTAAGACAGAGAAATGGAATTCCTCGCAAACTTCATCCGTTTCATCAATATTATCTTCAATATCAAATTGTAAGAGAGGTGAAAGTGTTCTTTTGTCTTTATTAGGGATAGGTTTTGTAACTGAAGACACGTCAGGATAATTTATGGAATCTTTATTTTTCACATTAAAACCTTGAAGTTTACATGCGCAAAAGTATCAATCGTCATGTGACAGAGGTTCTCGCCAAATCATAGGACTAGAAATCGGCATATTTCTAGAATGTGTAGACCATAAAGACAACGCAGAAACACAACTAGCGCAAACCGAATGAGGGACCCACAATTTATCTAGATTACTCATTTGTAGACTGAAGCAGTTTCGGTAGTTTACTTTTACTGACTCTGAAATCTCTCTTCTTTGCTTTTTCAAAGCATATTTGCCACAAATGTAGCAAAATTTATTAGGATCATTAATACAAACGTGTTTTGACATTTTAAGGTACTTACCGTAAGTTTAGTTCTGAAAAGACTGCGGAGAAAGATAATTTTGAAAAACCCCCAAAAATATAAATGTAAGCATGTATTATACTTGTGATACTTACCGTATGTTTAGTTCTTAAAAGAACTGATGAATAAAGTTGTTCTAAAAACAACTGATAAAGAATGTAGTTCTGAAAACAACTGATGAAGAATGTAGTTCTGAAAAGAACTGATGAGCAATGTAGTTCTGAAATGAACTGCAGAAAAAAGTAGTTCTGAAAAGAACTGATGACAGAAGCAGTTTAATTTGCGTTTAAAGCAATTAACACTTCTAAAAGTATTCTATAACGTTGCAGTCCTTATTAGATGCTCAATGAAGTATTCTGTTGCAATGCTTATGCAATAATGGCTAATCGTAGAGCATGACTCTACAAAGGAAGGGAATAAAAATTGTTTAAACAATTTTTTTTTTTACACGAATTTGTTTGTAATTCAAGTACACCTCACTCTATTTATATGCAACTCTTCGGAATGGGACTTTCATATAGCGAATTGTAAACAACGGCGCCATATGGCTGGGCCACTGCGATATCTTTCCTTCATTAGTTAGGTCATTATTTGACCTTGCCTTCATTGGCTGGGCCACTGCGACATCTTACCTTTATTGGTAATATTGAATCCGCCATTTTGAATTTTTGAAATATAAAGTTAAATTTGTAATCAGCGACCCCAAAAACACCTGAGTAACAAGTTTCAGGCAAACCAGCCCATTTTTTAAATTTTCTTAATTTCTCTGCTTTATTAAATCCGCCATCTTGGATTTTGAAAATTTGACGTTAAATTTATAATTAATAACCCAAAAAATCGCAAAGTAAAAATTTTCATGCACATTCGGTTATAAATAAATTTTGGGTAATGCGGTGTCCCTGTGACGTAGAATGCCCCTTAAATATATGCATATTTGACTAAATAAAAAAATTTCAAATCTGCATAACTTTTTTTAAAAAAATCGTAAAATAATTTCCAAAAATGTGTTTTGAAGCTCAAGAGTGGTGCTATACGATACCATTTAGGAAAATGGAAAAAAAAATTTTGGTAACCCACAAAAAATTCCCGAAAATGTCAAAAATGGCCATTTTTTGACCATTTAAGCTAATATTACAAGAAATCCTGACGTGGTGGGCCATTTTCAAGGTCAGATTCGGATTCAGCGTGAAAAAATCTACAAGAATCACCTCCCGTTTTTTTTGTAACAGACTTGATCGAAATTTTGCAGGCCTGTGTTATTAATGTATAATTATTTAAGTTAAAATAATTGCTCCCGCAGCAACTGAAGCAAACATCTGGTTTGTATATGCTTTAGTTGCTGCAGGTAATCTAACCTCCATTTACACGTTTTATATAAAGAAGGAAATATTTTATTATAACTTTTTAGTTTCTTAAATATATATATTTAAAGAAGAATTTTTGAAATTTGTGAAGAAAAATATTCAGAAGTCAGCCATTGAGACGTCATTTCCGGTGACCCCTCGGAAAAAAGGTGCGTCCGCGTTGACAGCACAATTCCTGACAGAATCATCTGAAATGAAAAAACTAAATATTTTCTTTTAGTACAGACCTGAAACTAGAAAGTGGACGAAGGGAAAAAGAAGAAAGTGAAAATTGGATTTTTGGTAGACCTTTTTTCAAAAAAAATGCAAATTTTGGTAAAATTTGCTAAACATTTTTTTTTTTTAATAGTTGTGATTGAAGAAAAAAAATCCTTCGTCAAAGTACTGGAGAATCGTATCTCGAAGGCCTGTGCAAAATTTCATCAAGATCGGTTGGGTAATTTCCGAGAAACTTTGACAACCGACTTTGAAAACACAGTTTCGAGAAAAACGCATAAGTTTTGAGTAAAAATAAAACTGGAAATAAAACATTTTTGTTAACTTTCATTGAATCGTCGATCTGGGCCATAAAGTAAAGAACCTGCAGCATCTGTAGTATCTAGGGCATTCTATTGCTCCTGTCTATAATGAATCCTGGCTTCGAGAGTCTCGCTCGCAGATTTTTTTTTTGCTGCGCACACATAATACCTGACTCTGAGCGCGCACCTTACCAAGGCTGTATCTTCGAAGCTTTTATTCGGATCGACTTGAAAATTTAGGATAATATTCTCGAGATGTTGTAGAAATTAATAAGTTAATAAAAAAAATTTGATTTTTTAAAGCTGTGAAACCCATGTAACCCCTTAATTTTTAGGGTTCCGTACACCACAAGTGTACACACGGAACCCTATTGGAAAGACTTTGTCGAAAATCGTATCCCCCCCCTAGCCACCAAACTATTTGACTTAGAAAGTTCAAATTTGGCCCACATATGTATTTTCACGTGTCGATGAAAGGAAAATTATAGAGAACATGATTCTAGGGGTTGATTATGGCGTTGTCAAGAAAATAACAAGATTTTTGAGAAATTTTGATATTTTTTGGCTGAAAACTCTTGCTTTTTCTTTTGCAGCACTATTACCATCACGATCTCTATATTTTTTTGTAATCTACACATAAAAATACATTTGTTTACCAAATTTGAACTCCCTAAGTCAAATATTTTGGCAGATAAGAGGGGAATACGGTCATTTTTTAGAAAAAAAGCGTTTAATTTGTACCATTCCTGCCCTTTATCTGCCAAATTATTGTACTTACGAGTGCTGAAATTTGGTACACATATGTAGTTTGACGTGTAGATTACAGAAAAACTATAGAAAACCTTGTTGCAGGCTGTTATCATAGCGTTTTTCAGCAAAAAAAAAAACGATTTTTTTTAAAAAATGCTAAAAAATTGTCATATTCCCCCCCCCCTTGAACTTCCAAACTATTGGACTTAGAGAGTTCAAATTTGGTACACAAATATATTTTCACGTGTAGATTACAGAAAAATTGTAGAGAACATGATTGTAGAAGTTGATCATATCGTTGTAAAGGAAATAAAATGATTTTTGAGTATTTATTATGGATATTTTCTAAAATCTCTGGATTTTTCGTTGACAGCGCAATCACCATCACGTTCTCTATAATTTTTATGTAATTTACACTTGACAATACATTCCTGTATAAAATTTAAACTTTCTAAGTAAAATATTTTTGAAGATAGGGGAGGGGGTGGTCCATTTTTTATAAAAAATTCATTATATATTATATTTTATATATTATATTATATATTATATATAATATGTATAATATATTTATATATTATATATTTAATAGTATCAAATATATTAAAAATTATTTTGTTTTGTGTACGGAACCCTCGGTTTTAGTGCTGGTGTAACTCGATTTTTTAATTATTTTCTTTAATTTTAAATTGCATTTTTCGTTTTTCAATTATTTTTTTTTTAAATTTTAATACAATTCTTCAATTTTAATTTATTTTCTACAATTTTTTTCTAAAATTTTCATCAATTATTAATTGACAAATTATTATTCTTCTTCAATTTAATGATTATTAATTAACTAGCAAAATATAACGCGCGCAAGCGCGCGATTAGTTTTCCATATATTTTAGGAATTAAACTATAATAATAAATAAAACAAATCGATGAATAATATTTATCCAATAAGGAGGGCTGCCAGTCGACTTGCAGATTGAAAATAGTAAAAAAAGACTTTAATTAAAAAAAGTGAGTAAATAGTGAGCTTTTAAATAAAAAAAAGTAATTAAATAGTAAGTATTAAAAAAAAAGTGAATAAGCAATATAGTTTGATATTGCTGATATTAAATTGGGGGGCGCCAGCAGGAAAAGCCATTCAAATTTGAAAAAAACAATTCGAAAATCGCAAAAATAATTGAAATATGTAGAAATTAATTAAATAATGACAAAAACTAGGTGAGAATTATGTCCATTTCATGGACATTTCGATTCCAAGTAAGCAAAATAATTTGCTTCCTCATAGAGGAAGCAAGAAATTAATAATATATAAGTTAATTGGGGAAGTTATTTAAAATTAAAGAATTTTAAATGCAAAAAAATGTAAAAATATGAATTATTTTACGAATTCTTGATCAATTATAAAAGTTATATAGGTCAATCGATTCGTTTTGAGATAAGGAATATGATTTTTGTATTCATTAAGTTGTATTTTTAGCATAAAAAAATTATTTGTCAAAAAACGATTTTTTTCGATGAAAAAATGTGCTTAAAAAAATTTGTTTAGGTATTTTCAAAAATCCTTGTGTCCAAATTTAGATATTCATGAGCTTAATCAGTCATCCAAATTTTATTGGAATCCGTTTAAGCGTTCTCAAGATATCTTGTACACAAAAAACGCTATATATACACACACACACACACACACAAATATATATATCTGGACATGTGCTTAGGAATGAAAAATTTCGCTTTTTAGATGAAAATGAGTCGATTTAGACTATTTTTGGAAAATCGAAAATTTTAACTATCACAAAGCTTCCATTATGAGGAAGCAATATAATTCAACTTGAAAAAAAAGTCGTAAATGACAAAACTAATTGAAAAATTGATTAAAAATCAAAAAATGATGACAAAAATTGAAACGAAATAATTGGAATTTGAAGTAAATAATTGAAAAGTTTTAAAAATGAAGAATTTTAAATGCAAAAAAATGTAAAAATATGAATTATTTTACGAATTCTTGATCAATTATAAAAGTTATATAGGTCAATCGATTCGTTTTGAGATAAGGAATATGATATTTGTATTCATTAAGTTGTATTTTTAGCATAAAAAAATTATTTGGCAAAAAACGATTTTTTTCGATGAAAAAAGGTGCTCAAAAAAATTTGGTTAGGTATTTTCAAAAATCCCTGCGTCCAAATGTAGATATACATGAGCCTAATAAGTCATCCAAATTTTATTGGAATCCGTTAAAGCGTTCTCGAGATATCTTGTACACAAAAAACGCTATATACACACACATACACATACACACACACACATACATCTGGACATTTACTTAGGAATGAAAATTTACGCTTTTTAGATGAAAATGAGTCGATTTAGACTATTTTTGGAAAACCGAAAATCTTAACGATCACAAAGCTTCCTCTATGAGGAAGCAAAAATAGTTGAATAATGACAAAAATAACTGAAATTTAGAAAAAAAATTAATGAAAAATGAGAAATATATTCAAATATGAAGTAAAAAAATAAAAAATATTATACATTTTTTGAAAAATTGTATAAAATAATTGAAAAATTAACGTTACAATTAAAATGTGAAGAAGAAACTAATTGAATAGTGACATAAATAATTGAAAACTGATCATCAAAAGTTAGTTAATTCATAACAATAATAAAAAGATTGAAGAAAATAATTTAAAAATGTCAAAAATATTTGAATATTGACAAACATAGTAGTAGTAACTTGAAAAAATAATTGAGAAATGACAAAAATAATTGATAATTTTAAAAAAATTAAAAATTTGAAGAAAATACTTGTAAATTTGACGAAACAATTGAAATATTGAAATAAATAATTAAAAACTGAACCACGGAGTTAGCTCAGTTGGTTAAATACTAGACTCTGCGGTTGCGCCAAGTCCAGCTTGCTGGGTTCGCGCCCCGATGAGTCTGGGATTTTTCTAACTCGTGAGATAACTTCAGTGGAAGGTTTGACGTCGAGGAATAATGATATGCACTGTCGGTAATCGACCTGTGCAGATCACTAGAACTCGACTGTCGATAAACCGGTTGTATTCGGTGACCCAATGGGAAATTGCCAATGATCACCATTGGCTAAATAATGGACCAGTATTGGGAGCCAATGGTGCCAATATTGGCGCATTAATGGAAACCAATATTGGACCACAGTTGGTCAATCCTTGGGATGATAACGGGTTTGCCAGTCATTGGCAGCCATCATTGGTTCAATATTGGTTGCCAATGATAATGCCAATAAATAAAATTTTTTAAATTAACAATATTAAAATCTATATTTTTATATTGTTAATTTATTTATTGTTTAAAAAAAATTTTTTTTTTAATAAATATTTTAATTTATTTATTAATGCATGTCAAGTATTGGTACAATAATTGGCTTTCAATATTGGTCCATCCTTGGGAGCCAATGAATAACCAACAATCTTATTTTTACAACTCTATATGGAAACAGAGTTGTTAATTTAATCTTCAGCCAATATTTGACAATGAAGATTTGAGTGTTGGACACATTAGAAATGTATTTTCAGAGGTACGGGATCAGGCCTTATATAAAAGAGCTGAAGAAACCCGATCGTGAGAGAGACTGACCGATGCGCGCCCTATGCCAGTTTCCGAAACCACAAACGTTTCGGAAACTGGCATAGGGCGCGCATCGGTCAGTCTCTCTCACGATCGGGTTTCTTCAGCTCTTTTATATAAGGCCTGATCCCGTACCTCTGAAAATACATTTCTAATGTGTCCAACACTCAAATCTTCATTGTCAAATATTGGCTGAAGATTAAATTAACAACTCTGTTTCCATATAGAGTTGTAAAAATAAGATTGTTGGTTATTCATTGGCTCCCAAGGATGGACCAATATTGAAAGCCAATTATTGTACCAATACTTGACATGCATTAATAAATAAATTAAAATATTTATTAAAAAAAAAATTTTTTTTAAACAATAAATAAATTAACAATATAAAAATATAGATTTTAATATTGTTAATTTAAAAAATTTTATTTATTGGCATTATCATTGGCAACCAATATTGAACCAATGATGGCTGCCAATGACTGGCAAACCCGTTATCATCCCAAGGATTGACCAACTGTGGTCCAATATTGGTTTCCATTAATGCGCCAATATTGGCACCATTGGCTCCCAATACTGGTCCATTAATGCGCCAATCGTTAGTTTCCCATTGGGGAGGTTTTTCTACAGTTTTCCCTCTCCACTGGCGAGAAAACCCAATATACCGGGTGGTCCAGGCAAATGCGAGTACTCCTAATTTCAAGCCGTTCTGTAGACGCAAAAACACTTAAAAAAGAATATATACAAAGGTACAATTCTAGGAACTCCCTACTGGGGACACTCATTGGGCCAGTAAGGTCGTTAAAACGAGTGTATAATAACTAAAAAAAAAAAAATAACTAATTAAAAACTGGTGAAAAAATTACAATATTATAGACAATAATTGTAAAGTTAGAAAAATTTTTTGTAAGTTTGAGGAAAATAAATGAAAGTTGAAGAAATTAACTGAAGTTTGAAGACAATAATTGCATTTTGAAGAGAATAATTCAAAACTGGCAAAAAAATTCAAACATGAAAAAAATAATTAAAATTTGAAGAAAATAACTGAAAAAGGTGTAAAAAAATTAATAAATTCGTAACAATAATAAAAATATTGATGAAAATAATTGAAAGCGGATGTAAGAAATTTTAAGGTTCATGACAATAAAAAAATTGAATAAAATAATTGCAATTTGTAAAAAATAACTCTAAAATGGCAAAAATAAAAAAGATATAAGAAAAATAATTGTAAAATAATTGATTAATGACAAAAGGAATTGAAATTTGAAGAAAATAATTAAAAAATAACTAAAGTAAATTGAACTTGTGTAGAAATTGTGAATATTCCTGACAATAATTTGAAGATTGAAGAACACAATTGATATTTAAAAAAAACTAGGTGAGAATTATGTTCATTTCATGGACATTTCGCTTCCGAGTAAGCAAAATAATTTGCTTCCTCATAGAGGAAACAAGAAATTAATAATATATAAGTTAATTGGGGAAGTTGAGTCAAAATTCCTGAAGTGTAACAGCCAATTTTCAAATTTATTGTATTTATTTGGCTTTATGAAAAATCTAAACGTCATTATGAACTTATTAAATGGTCCAAAGGATTTTTCGAAAAAATTAAATTTACGTTAGTTATAAACAATTGAAGATTTTTATAGTGCTTAATTGAAAAATTAATATCTCAGGATATAATGGTCGGATTTTAATGAAATTTAGTATGAGTGTATAGTAAGTATTGTAGTTTTAATTTAAATAAAAAAAATTTTAATTGTTAATATTTAGTAATTGTTATTGCAAAATTACTTGTTTAATTGAAAAATTAACAATGTTCTCAACGTCCTAGAAGGTTCGTTCAAATTTCATTGCATAGGATATTTTGTGTCGATTAAATAACTTTCAGGCCTCATACTTATGCCACTATTGCCACTTTTTTCAGCTAATGCCACTATTTAGCTACTATTTTGAAAAAAATGCCACTAATGACACTGTTTTTAAAAAAAAAGGCCACTAAAGACACTATTTTTAACTCAGATGTTTAATAAGTCTCTAAGTATTTGCCTGGTGTCCTTTTTTTTATTAGAATTCAATTATAAAGAATGCATTTAATTTGTTGAAATTATAAAATTATAAAAAATGATTTTCATTGAGACGAAAGAAAATGACCGAAAAACTGAAGCAGAAGCCAAAAAAGAGGAAACGCATTGTGGTTTATTGTAGGATTGTTTCTGAACTTTGAGAGGAAATTTATTTTATTTTTTTGGAAATTTTCTAATCTTTAGGACTAATTTCCGATTTTTTTTTATTTTTTATTAAGTCCATTTTTCTGAACTACGGAAATATTTTCATCCAGAATTAGGATTCATATTTTTTAATTCTGGGGAAAAATCCATCGCATTTAGACGATGTTCCAATTTTTTGGAAAAAATTCCAATGATATGATAAAAATATTTTTTCTTGAAACATTGGAATTTTTTCACCAAATCCTGGGATTTACTTACGAATTTTCGGAAAAAATCCACTATGTTCGGAAATTTTTCTAATCTTTTAAAGTAATTTCCAATTTTTTTTTAAACAGGGAATTTTTCCAAACTTTACGAAATAAATCCACTAGTTGGGAAGATTTTCTAATTTTCGGGGAAAAAATAGAAAAGATAGAAAAGAAAAATATTACTATTCAAGAACTTTTGTAAATGAAGTATTTCATATATTTTTAATTTAATGTATTTTTAATATATTTTATAAAATAAAAACAGTAATATTATTAATTTTTGTTATTTTTACAACCATAAGATTAAATATTTAAATAAATAAATTTATATATATTTGTTAACAAAAATATGCCACTATTTTGCCACCTTTTTAAACTGTTTATGCCACTTTTGACACTATTTTTCATTGCAAAACTGAGTATGAGGCCTGAACTTTTTTAAAATTTCGTGGCCCGCAATTAGAAGCTAAGTTATTGTGTTTTTTGTGACGGGAGGCGCGTATCTCTACCTCTCCGCGCGGCACATCCACGAGCAATGTGAAATCGCGTTGCGCTGTTTTCGTTTCACTTACATTGTTCGCAGGTATTCCTATTATTATTTTAAAATGTTTTTTGAAAAACATTAGTATTTTTGCATACACATTCTTCACTCATACATTATTATATTCGTACATTTTTTATCAATATTTTTCTCTGAAGCGCCCTAAATAAGATGAGATCTATTTTGGCAGCTGATCATTCACTTTACTCGTAAGTTGATAATTGTAGAATCAGTACTGTCATTTCATATAAATAATTGTTACAATGTTTATTAATGATCTTTTATTTATTAAAAATGCCCTCTGTGAATAAGTGCTCTAACCCATTGTAAAAAGAAAAACATAATTCATTTTACAAAAATGTGAAGTTTTAAGGGGGAGGAGTTTGGGACGTTATTAATAGTTATTTTCGTATCGAGGGCGCAAAACATGTGATTCCAGCGAGGGCGAGATTAGGAAAACCAAGGGGATCTGAAGCGCCCGAGGCGAAGCCGAGGTCGCGGGAGGATCGCCGAGGTTTTCCTAATATCGTCCAAGCTACAATCACCTTGCGCCCGTGGTGCGAACAACGTTTTTTGTCCTACTTGCATGGTAAGTATGGCATTGAGGGCACAAGCGGCAAAATATTCGCATGTATAAATATCGTTAAATGCTACTGCGCATGTGTAACTGTTATAGAAAACTACTGCATATGTATAAATATTATAAAAAGACAGTACGCAAGTGCAACTATCATAGAAAACTACAGCGCATGTAATACTAGCGTAAAAATTACTGCGCGTGTGTCCATAATTTTTGCTCCCGCTTCAATGACGTCGGCGGGCGGAAAAGTATTTTGCGCCCGCTTCTATGACGTCAGCGGGCGGGAATTTATTTTGCGCCCGCTTCGGTGACGTCAGCAGGCGGGAAAGTATTTTGCGCCCGCTTACCATACCCCGGGCGGGAATGACTCACTTTGCGTCCGCATTAAGTGCCCGAAATGACAAACTTTCCGTGCATGTAGGACAAAAAAATAATTACAATAGTTTATTAATATATGAAGCATCGATTTTTATTTTCTGGACAAGTTTGAAGAGATAGACAATTTGCTGATTGAATAATATAATATCAACTTTTATAGATTTCCTTAAGAATTCAATGTCAATTTTCAAGGGTCGCGGACATTTCCACCAAAACCCAATTGACCAAATTTGTAATTGGCCGAAATTTAATTGTCCGAATTTGTAATTCTACAAACTTGCATTTGTCAGAATTTGCAATTCCCCGAACTTGCGTTTGTCCGAGCTATTAAATTCCCGAATTTGTATTTGTCATAACTTTCAAATCATCAAACTGACATTTGCCAAAACATTTAAATCGACGAAATTGCATTTGTTAAAATTTTTAACTCCTCGAACTCGTATTCGTCTGAACTTTTAAATCCACGAACTTGCATTTGTCCGAACTTTGAAATTACCGAACTTGCATTTGTCAAAATATTCAATTACCAGAATTTGCATTTGTCCGAACTTTGAAATCACCAAATTTGCATTTTTCCGAACTTTGAAATCACCGAACTCGCATTTAGCAGAATATTCAACTCTCCGAATTTGCAACTGTCAAAACTTCTAAATCCCTGAATTTGCATTTGTCCAAACTTTAAAATCACCGAACTTACATTCGCCCGAATTTTGAAATCTCCGAATTTGTAATTGTCCGAACTTTGAAATCACCGAACTCACGTTTGGCCGAACTTTTAAATTACCGAACTTACATTTTTCCGAACTTTTAAATCACCGAACTTGCTTTTGTCAAACTCCTTAAGTCACCGACTACTCGTGTCCCCGAATTTGCATTTGTCCGACCATCGGAAAGTATGTTTTCTAAAGGAGTCTTATGATTGGATGGTAAATTTCCCGGTAACATTACCAGCCAATCAAAAGACTCCTTTAGAAAACCTACTTTCCGATGGTCGGACAAATGCAAATTCGGGGACACGAGTAGTCGGTGACTTAACCCTTTAACGCCGGGACGGACGCTTTTTTTCAGTCTTTTTCAACGTTAATATTTTTTGTTATTAGGCACGTAGAAAATTTTTGGAATGACATTTCCTTACGTAATTTTTATCGCTCTTTCAGAATCAGTCATCAAAATTTCAAAAAAAAAAAAATTCCAAAAGCTATGGCCACTTTTTTGGAAAAAAATGCATATTTTTGACATTTATGATTCAAAAATGATTTTTTTTTTCATGTAAGCAGTAATGACAAAAATTCTTCACCTTAAAATAACGCGTCCGCAATATCCAAGCTTCAAAGTTATGGACCATACATTTAAAAATTTCAAGATGGCGGATCCAAAATGGCGATGACAGAGTTTTTTTTTCAAAAATTTGACACCCAGTGGACACTTCTTTTAATTCTCATGTTATCTGTATGACAATGAGTGCCTGAACGTTTTTGTGGTCGCTGATTGTGAATCTAAAGTCAGATTTCAAAAATTCAAAATGGCGGATCCAATATGGCGGTCAATATTTTTGAAATTGATTGGATTTATTTGAAACTTGTTACTCGTGGGTTTTTGGGGTCGCTGATTGCGAATCTCAAGTCAGATTTCAAAAATTTTAATAATTCAAAATGGCGGAACCAATATGGCGGTCGAAACTTTCGAAATTGATCGGATTCACTTGAAACTTGCTACTCAGGGGTTTTTGGGGTCACTGATTTCAAATCTGAAGTCAGATTAACAAAATTCAAAATGGCGGAACCAATATGGCGGTCATTATTTTTTAAATTGATCGGATTTGTTTAAATTCGTTAGTTAGGGGTTTTTTGGTCTGTCAAAAACAAATGAAAAATCAAATTTAAAAAATTCAAAATGTCAGATCTAATATGGCTGTCGATATTTTCAATATTGATTGCATTTACATGAAGTTTGTCATCTTGGGCTAAGTATTAGATACATGGTTGTATGTTCTGAAGTCATTAAAAGTATTTTAATGTTGCATTAGTTTGACATCATTATTTTTTTGTTACTTCTTTGAAAACAGCATTTTAATGTAACTTACGAGTTAATGGCACTAAGTTCACGTTCATTTGACAGCATTTCATATTTCTTTTCCATTTTCCTGAAAACGTAGTAATTATAATATGTTTATCTATATCATAAACTTGTACTTTCTTTGACAACACTCACAATTTTTTTTGAGTCGGGCAACATTAAAATAATTTTAATGGCTAAAGAACGTGCAAAATGCATCATTTATAATACATTATTAATAAATGTATGATACTTTGTCTCACATAAATTTAAACTAATGCTCTAATGAAATTTAGTCTTCTATTCCTAAACTTCACCCTCAAAACCTTTAACTAACGAGTTTTGAACAAATCCGATCAATTTCAAAAGTTTCGACCGCCATATTGGTTCCGCCATTTTGTATTTTGACAATTTTTGAAATCTGACTTTAGATTCGCAATCAGCGACCCCAAAAACCCCCGAGTAACAAGTTTCAAATGAATCCGATCAATTTCAAAAATAACGACTGCCATATTGGTTCCGCCATTTTGAATTTTGTTAATCTGACTTCAGATTGGAAATCAGCGACCCCAAAAACCCCCGAGTAACAAGTTTCAAATGAATCCGATCAATTTCAAAAATATCGACCACCATATTGGTTCCGCCATTTTGAATTTTGAAAATATTTAAAATCTGACTTCAGATTCACAATCAGCGACCCCAAAAACCCCCGAGTAACAAGTTTCAAATAAATCCAATCAATTTCAAAAATATTGACCGCCATATTGGATCCGCCATTTTGAATTTTTGAAATCTGACTTTAGATTCACAATCAGCGACCCCAAAAACGTTCAGGCACTCATTGTCATACAGAGAACATGAGAATTACGCGTTCCTCTAGATTAGTTGTTAATTCCTTTTTACTTAAAAAAAAACAGTGCCTCCTATTTTATAGTGTTCTGTGTTATATATATTGTTTGCAAAGTGAAGTCAATAACTAATTAATCGTTAAGTGTTCCATGTTCATTATTCTTACGTGATTTTATTTTTTTCTTTTCTCTTTTTCTGCGTTTAAATTATCAGTTGTATATTTCACTCTAGGCTGCATCGAACAATGGACCTCGTGAAAATTTGTCACCAAAAATTTACATTTTTTTGGTATCCTCATAGTCATAATAAAATTATGTTAAATTCATTTTTCTATGAATTATTTTATTCCATTGTTCGACGAAGCCTGGAACCCGGCGAGCGGCTGCTCGCTACGTCGTTTATACTCGGCGCTTACCGTCGAGTTCCGTTCAGCCAATCACGAGTCGAATCCGCTTCTCCGCCTGACCCCAGCGCGCCGACGGGCGTGGCCAGTGGAGACGTGGGACCGAGTCACTTAGCTAGGGTTGGTAAGTTTTTATTATTAGTCGACTTTAGACTTTTCGATCGACTTTGTACCAGTCGACTTTTAAAGTCGATCGATCGAACCAAGAAGTTCGATTTTTTTTCAACTTTTCGACTTTTCAATAAATTTTTGAAACCTTTATTTAAAATTGATATGGTGTTTGTTTTATGTATTACCTTTGCGTGAATAAATAAATAATGTGAAACTTATATAGTATTTGAATACTTTGGCCATTTTTACATTTTTTGGCATGTGTTTTTGAATAAATATATTATGAGCAGTCTTTAAATGGTTAGTCAAAGTTGTGGTGCTATTATTATATATACTATATCTTTGCCGCATTTATTGCACTTTACTTTTAAATTATTTTTGATTTTCTCAAAATACGGCCGAACTGCACTTGGTGCCATTATGAAAACAATTTCAATTCACAGTCACAAATTTGAAAACTTTCAAGGATACAAAAAGTAAAAGATTGACAATTTTGTTTAAGTAACACTCGAACAAGATCAGACAAGATTTGGATTTTTGGAATCTTATATTTGTGGTCGATAAATCGATCTCAGGCAATAGTGTTTTTCCAACAGAACTAACCAATTGCATTACACAGTTGACAATAAGGGAAGGGTAGGTAAATTTTAAGGTGCAAAAATTGCATTAGAGAGTCGCCTTAAAAAAAGGTGTCCAGATTACCAAGGATGGGTTGCGTTGCACCACTTGAAGTTTTCAACGTATAAATGAACTTTCATACTGTCGGTAAAACTTGTCCATAAGGATAAGAGAGATAAAAAGAAAAAGAAACAAAATTTACCAAAAATGTATTATTCACTGAAAGTCGATCGAAACTCGACGAAAGTATTCGAATTTAACCGATTTTCAGGATTCAAGAGTCGATTATGAATATGGATGGGGAGTGACCGTCATCTGACGTCAGGTGACCGATGACTGTCATCGGACCGTCAACATCTGTCATCGTGGACATCATCTTTTTTCGGGAATATGAAGTAAAATTTAGTGCAAATGAAGTCTAATAAAATTGTAAAAATTAATCTAAATTTGTTTTGTTTAAACGATATTTTACAATAATACATCAAACTAGCGTTAAGAATAAATAATATTTATTGTCGGTTAAAGATGCAACCCGACACACAAAGAGGGTCAAGAAATAGGTATTATACAGGAGCTGATTGACTGATGCATATGAAATTTAAAAAGTGACAATATTTGCACATAAAATGTTGCCAGGATACTTAAATGACAAAATAATAATGATTTATTATTTGCATTTGAGGATTTTTCAAGAATTATCACAAATTTGCGTAATCTTTAACAACGGTTTCGAGGTTAGATTTCTCAATTAATAGTAAGAACTTGGAAAACTGTATTATCTTTTACTTGCAGACCTCGCTAATGTTATAAATGATTCGGGCGTTGTTTCTGTACTATTGTTAATTCTAAACATCAAGTGTAAATTCGTTAAAACTTGATTTATAACATGATTTCCTCGATGACGGTCCGATTTCCGATGACGAGTAATCGGACCGATGACGGTCATCTGACAAAGCGGTGCGCTGTCATCTTGGTCAGTGCACATCCCTAATTATGAAAAATCGACTTTCGAAAGAAGAAAGTCGACTTTAATCGAAACTCGAAGTCGACTTTACCATCCCTACACTTAGCTTTACGCTGCCGACTTCGACGGACGTGTCACGCAGACGCTCCGTGCCTCTTACATTAGCTGCTGGTTAAATCTAGCAACTTTTGTAATCTGGTTTTACTAAATTAAAATATAGTCTGCAAACATAAATTTTATGGATTATTGTATAAAGTTAACCTTTTAACCATTTTACTTCGCAATCCTCTCCGCAGGATCGAAAAAGTGATTTTTTTTATTACCTGTTCGCGAGACTTCTTCGAATAATAACTGCGTTCACGATCCTCCTGGTAGGATCGGAACTTTCTTCAATCACAAAGTTTTACGATCCTCGCAAAAGGATCGGAAACTTTTCTTTGTCTCAAATTCGAGTGTTTTTTTTTGTTTTTCGCGTTTCCGGATTTTTTTCTTTTATTAACTCGTTCACGATCCTCCTAGTAGGATCGGAACTCTCGTCGGGTCGCCATATTTCACGATCCTCTTCGTAGGATCGGAAATTTCCTTTCTTAAAATCGAGTGTTCGTGTATTACTTATTTTCGGGTTTAGTATGCGTTCACGATCCTCCTGGTAGGATTGAAACTCTCCCCGGGTCACCCTATTTCCCGATCCTCGTCGTAGGATCGGAAATTTCGTTTTCTAACTTCGCGATTTTTGACTTTTTCAGTTTTGGTAATGCGTTCACGATTCTCCCAGCAGGATCGGAACTTCTCCTTTTTCCATATTTCACGATCCTCACTGTAGGATCGGGAATTGTTGTTTATTTTTCACGTAAATTGTTCGCCAAAAAAAAAAGACGGTAACATTTTGTTTATATTGTACAGTTATTCGAAGCGGATTTTCACTCTTTTTTTTGTGTAATGGGCATCTATTTTCGCCCGTATATGATTTCTAAATAAATTCACAAACGCAACCTTTCCGGAAGTTTTCAAACTTGCAGCAACTTGATGAAAGTTTCGGAACTTAAAAAATGGTTAAAAAAGTTACAGAATAATTTAAACTCTATTTAATTTTTTCCAATGAAGTAAAAAAACGTCATTTGAATTTTTAATAAATTCGACTATTCGACACTTTAAATTAATCTAAATTATTATTAAAATTCATATAAGTGTGTAATATATAAATTATTGTTAGTCATAATCAATATCTCGTCATTAAGGCTACCTTATCTGCATATATTTTGTCTGTAAACTAAAATTTTTTTTTAATTTTCTGATAAAGAGAATCAAAATTAATGAAAAAAAAGTAGGGACTAACTTCACTTTGGATTTTAAAACGTGGACAGAAAAAAATAAATAAATATAAAAACTAACCAACTTTTACTTTTGTGTACGGAACCCTCATTTTTAGTGCGAGTGTAACTCAAACTTGCCCGATTTTTTGATTATTTTATTAAATTCTCAATTATTTTCTTTAATTTTAAATTGCATTCTTCGTTTTTCAATTATTGTTTTGAAATTTTAATACAATTCTTCAATTTTAATTTATTTTCTACAATTTTTTTCTAAAATTTTCATCAATTATTAATTGACAAATTATTCTTCTTCTTCAATTTAATGATTATTAATTAACTAGCAATAGATATTTTAGAAATTAAACTATAATAATAAATAAAACAAATCTTTGAATAATATTTATCCAACAAGGAGGGCTGCCAGTGGACTTGCAGATTGAAAATAGTAAAAAAAGGCTTTTTAATTAAAAAAAGTGAGTAAATAGTGAGCTTTTAAATAAAAAAAGTAATTAAATAGTAAGTTATTAAAAAAAAAGTGAATAAGCAATATAGAATTTAATATTACTGATATTAAATTGGGGGGCACCAACAGGAAAGGCCATTCAAATTAAAAAAAAAAAAAAAACAATTAGAAAAATCGCAAAAATAATCAAATAATGCAATTTGAAAAAAAAAGTTGTAAATGACAAAACTAATTGAAAAATTGATTAAAAATAAAAAAATGATGAAAAAAAATTGAAACGAAATAGTTGGAATTTGAATGTAAATAATTGAAAAGTTTCAAAAATAATTGAAGTTACAAAAAAATAATTAAAGAACGACAAAAATAATTAAAAATTGAAACAAAAGTTTGAGACTGGTGTAAAAAATTTTTATTTTCACACAATAATTGAGATATTGAAGAAATAAGTAAAATGTAAAGAAACTAATTGAATGATGACAAAAATAATTATAAAAGCTGGTGTAAAAATTACACCTTTTAGACAATAGTTGAAAAATTGAAAAAAATAATAGAATTTACAAAAAAATAATTGAAACTTGAAAAAAATAATTTAAAAATATCAAAAAAATGTATATGTTTAGAATGTAGTTAAATAATGACAAAAATAACTGAAATTTAGAAAAAAAGTTAATGAAAAATGAGAAATATATTCAAAAATGAAGTAAAAAATAAAAAATTTAATACATTAATTGAAAAATTGTATAAAATAATTGAAAAATTAAAGATATAATTAAAATGTGAAGAAACTAATTAAATAATGACATAAATAATTGAAAACTGATCTTCAAAAGTTAATAAATTCATGACAATAATAAAAAGATTAAAGAAAATGACATTTAAAGAAAATAATTCCAAAATGTCAAAAAAATTTGAATATTGCCAAATATAGTTGTAATTTGAAAAAATAATTGAGAAATGACAAAAATAATTGATAACTTTAAAAAAATTAAAAATTTGAATAAAATACTTGAAAACTTGACAAAACAATTGAAATATTGAAATAAATGATTCAAAACTGTTGTAAAAATTAAAAAATTAAAGACAATAATTGTAAAGTTAAAAAAATATTATGAGTTTAAGGAACATAATTGAAAGTTGAAGAAATTAATTATAGTTTGAAGACAATAATTGAAATTTGAAGAGAATAATTCAAAAATGGCAAAAAAATTCAAATATGAAAAAAATAACTAATGTTGAAGAAAATAATTGAAAAAGGTGTAAAAAAATTAATAAACTCGTGACAATAATAAAAATAATATTGAAAATAATTGAAAACAGGTGTAAGAAATTTAAAAGTTCATGATAATAAAAAAAAATTTAATATAATAATTGCAATTTGTAAAAAATAATTCTAAAATGGCAAAAATAACAAAAATATTAAAAAAATAATTGGAAAATGACAAACGTAAATAAAGACAAAAGTAATTGAAAGTTGAAGAAAATAATTGAAAAATAACGAAAGTGAATTAAACTTGTGTAGAAAAATTAGATATACCTGACAATAATTTGAAGATTAAAAAACACAATTGAAATTAAAAAAAATAATTGAAAAGTTTAAAAAATAATTGTAATTAGAAAATAATAATTGATAACTGCACTGAGAAAATTCTATCTGTAATGATTACAAAACTAACCTGTACTCCTCGGACGAAATGACCATTTCTGTTATATTTACTTATTAACCTGATTGTTTTTTAGAATATACATGCTTATTTTACAAAACGTTTTATAGTCTGTCATAAGCTGTACTATACTTC
Organism: Ganaspis brasiliensis; assembly: GCA_037103525.1. NCBI lineage: Eukaryota > Metazoa > Arthropoda > Insecta > Hymenoptera > Figitidae > Ganaspis > Ganaspis brasiliensis. The sequence continues at coordinate 83,208 of JAZKLR010000647.1, read as the reverse complement.
GCATCAAATTTTTGTTCTGAGATTATTACAATGTAAGCAAAAAAAATTAACTTTAAGATACAGTGGTCTGTCATAAAAAGGAACTAAACTATTACAAAACTCATTAATATAAAGCTGTAAGGTTCCTATAAGCACAGAGTACAGTATAGGAAAGATAACTTTACAGAACTGGTTTGTAACGCTTCACGTACGTAACATTAAGGAAAGTAATATTCGTCAACTTTCGGCTTCTTCCGTCATCTTTCGGCTTCACTCGGCAACAGCCAACGCTACACATGACGTTGCAGTTCATATAGACGGGTCAAAACTAACTGTCATGTGCGTTGATAGCTGCGGTCGTTAAGCGGTAGTTTTAAGGTAGTTCTCTTGGTTCAGTGATTCTCAACTCAAATTTTGTCATTTTTTACTTATTTTGTGATGTTTAATGAAAAGCGACAACTTCAAGGTGTAGAGTCTCTCTCTTTTGTATTTATTAAAAAAAATGAATAAAACGTCAAAACGTGTATTTCAAAATACTATTTTTTGAATTTTAGTACCGCAAGACATATTTTTCAAAACGGGATCTAATTCCTTATACTTTAAAGAATAATTTAGTAGTTTTTATTTTTAAACCTAAAGAAAATTCATTGCGTGGTTAGCAAAATTGTATTTTTTAACCATGGCTTTTACTTTCTTCCATGTTAAAAAGTTCAACTTCATTCTCAAATATCTTAAAAAATAGCACCGCTTCTTACTTTAAAAAACATATCATTGTATTCGTTGAATGTTCTATTATATGATATTTCAATTAGAAAAATATTTAAAGAAAAAGTTTTTTCGAGAGAACTACCTTAAGTTTGTGATAGAGTCGTGACGCGCGAGTTTGAATCTTTCACCATGCGAATTTGTTTTCAAATAGTTAAAAAAAATATATTTGTAAGCAACAGGGTGAAATAAATGTAGGTTATGTGTGAGTTGAATACATGAATTAACTGGAGAATAATTTTTTAAATGTGAACAGGATAAATTACAAAACAGTTCTGTAGCTTATCACAGTAAGTTTATATCTTTTTCCAAGTTAAAATATAAGTTTTTCTGAGACTCCTTAATACTCGTTAAATATATTTTGTTCTGTAATTTCAACGCTACGTACGTTAATTTCTTTGTTTCTGTAACGTTAAATAGTATGAAACAATCTCGTTATTTTTATAAAATCAGCTTATTTACTATTTACAGAAAGAGGTCTTTCGTCCGAGCAGTACCATAGCAGTTCTGTAATCGTTACAGATATAATTTTCTCAGTGTGGTGCATAAAATTAAAAATTACAGATAGTACTTGAAAAATTGACCGAGCAATTGAAATTTTAAAAAACTGATTGAATAATGACATAAATAATTAGAGGCTAGTGTATAAATAAAAAATTTATAGAGAATAAATGAAGTTTGAAGAAAATAATTGAAAATGATGTTCAAAATTAATAAACTCATGATAATAATAAAAATAATGAAAAAAATGATTGAAATTTGTAGAAAATAATTGAAAACTAATATAATAAATTTAAAAATTCATGGTAATAAAAAAAATTGAATTCATTTATGTATTTATTTATTTACGGGTGAAAGACAATTACAATATAAAATTTAAAAATTTATTTCAAGTAACTTTCAAAAATGAAGTAAAAAATAAAAAATTGAATACATTAATTGAAGACATGTATCAAATAATTGAAAAATTAACGATATAATTAAAATGTGAAGAAACTAATTGAATAATGACATTAATAATTGAAAACTGATCTTCAAAAGTTAATAAATTCATGACAATAATAAACAGATTGAAGAAAATGACATTTAAAGAAAATAATTCCAAAATGTCAAAAAAATTTGAATATTGACAAATATAGTTGTAATTTGAAAAAAAATTGAGAAATGACAAAAATAATTGATAACTTTAAAAAAAATTAAAAATTTGAATAAAATACTTGAAAACTTGACAAAACAATTGAAATATTGAAATAAATAATTCAAAACTGGTGTAAAAATTAAAAAATTAAAGACAATAATTGTAAAGTTAAAAAAATATTATAAGTTTAAGGAACATAATTGAAAGTTGAAGAAATTAATTAAAGTTTGAAGACAATAATTGAAATTTGAAGAGAATAATTCAAAAATGGAAGCGAATTATCATAGCGACATTCTTGACTTCTTTGACGGTACACTGAGAGAAATCTGATGCAATTATTGTATCAAACATAACCTCGATTAAGCATATGGAAGTACTCGTGACAATTTATGCTTGAATCCAAATAAAATTTGCAAGGAATGCAACTTTTCTTAGCACTCAGTTCTGCTTACAAAATTTGCTCGAACGCCAACTAGTTTTTAGGCGGAGTTTATACAACACAAGCTTACCCGCGTGTACACATAAAGGCGCGCAAACGTCAACACAGAAATGTGTGCGTCTTTTATGTATACACGCAGGTAAGCTTGTGTTGTATAAACTCCGCCTAAAAACTAGTTGGCGTTCGAGCAAATTTTATAAGCAGAACTGAGTGCTAAGAAAAGTTGGATTCCTTGCAAATTTTATTTGGATTCAAGCATAAATTGTCACGAGTACTTCCATATGATTAATCGAGGTTATGTTTGATACAATAATTGCATCAGATTTCTCTCAGTGTAGAATCAATTCGTTTATTCAAATACTCCGTAATTCTATTTTATTTACATCCAACATTAACAATTAACAATTAATTTCATACAAGTTCAAATAAAAATAATGCTGCGTTATATCGTGTTAATTTTTATATTTTTGATTTTCTCGCTCGTTATATTTTGATTATATTTTATGTCAATATTTTTATTATTATTAAATTTAATGGGCTTTTTACCCGTATACTGTAGGGGAGAGTAGTCAGAGTTGGATATAGTTTTGACTTTTCTATATAACTTCTCCTGTAGGCCGAATTTTGCGATGTCTCTTATATTATTGGAAAGTTCTACTAAAATGCAATGTTTTTGCTAAACATTGTAAAAAATTTGTACCAAAAGTTTCGGAGTTATATGCAATTAAAAAAAAAAAAAAAAAAAAAAAAGGTAGTCAAAGTTGAACATGGTAGTCAGAGTTGAGTCACTGTAGAAAATCAATGAAATATGAAGATAAATGATTGAAAATGACAATATCTTTACCTTCGCATGATAAAATGGCACTCAAATACATTTGGAAATGACAAAAGGAAACATGAAATTGAAATAAATCATATTTCCTCTTGTATAGCGAAATTGATCTGAAAGTGAAAAAGTATTACCAAAAATTTGAATTTTCTTTCTTTCCAATAGAAATGAAGTTTTTGACACCTTTTTAAGTTAACAAATTCATTTTGATTGCAAAAATGCTTTAGAATTGCAAAATTTTGGATGCACCAACCTTGACTCAAGCGTCGTTTAGCTTCATATCACACACACACCATGAACGCTTTATACAAACACCAAATTACGTTCCACATTTTCGTATAACATCTTAGTGAACAATTTTAGTCAACTTAATTTGTCTTTGGCATATTTCTTCTACATTTAATTTATCAAATTTTGAAACTACAAAAACGTTTTTTGTTGGGCATATAACACGGACTCGCTTAATACGTCTATATAGTTCGCACACTTCACTGCAATCCATGTAAAAAGTTTGCTGGCATTGCTAACAAGTATTTACACACAACGACATATGGATCTACTGTAATAAAACAAAATAAACGCGATGATTCAACTCTGACCACTGTCCAACTCTGACTACTCTCCCCTACACTAAATAAATAAATAAATAAAAATGGCAAGAAAATTCAAATATGAAAAAAGTAATTAAAGTTTGAGAAATATAATGGAAAAAGTGTAAAAAAATTGAATAAATTCGTGACAATAAAAATAATGATAAAAATAATTGAAAACAGGTGTAAGAAATTTAAAAGTTCATGACAATAAAAAAAATTGAATAAAATAATGGTAATTTGTAAAAAATAATTGTAAAATGGCAAAAATATGAAAAAAATAATTGAAAAATGACAAAAATAATTGAGTAATGACAAAAGTAAACACCGAGTTTAAGCCTGTCAAGTATTTTTGAGTCATTATTTTTTATGATATTTTGTTTAATAGAAACTTGGCCCAAACCTTGTGTTTTGTCTGAATTATTTTCTAAGGATTTATTCGATTTTTTCGAGATAATAAGATTAGCAAGCATAGTGGGGGTATGTTAATTTAAATTTTTCTAATATTACTTGTTGCAAGACACATACTTACTTTCCGCTTGCTCCAGAAGATCATAATCATCCCGAGTTATTAATTAACGTGTATCTTATATTGAGAACACTATTTTATAGCGTCTAATTTTCCATATGTTTTGTAATAATACTACTGTTTCATGTAATTTCAAGAAGGCAAGACTTGACCTTTTATTAAAAACTTTAAAGTGATATATAATATATTAAAAATGAGAATCCTTGGTGTCTTATAATATTATGATGCGTAAATTTAGTTAATTTCTATTTTTCTATATATTAACTATTTTCTTTGATCTCTATCAGAGAAACTTGTTATATTTCACGTTTAAATTTATTAATGACTTGTTTTTAGTTTATCTGAACCTGAGTATCTCAAATATTTAAACAATTATATTAGTCCAGTCAATACGTCGGGAAAAAACGTATTATACGGTAATAACTTGGAAGGTCGATGTTCTTGGCTTAAACCCTTTATTTTGGCATACAATTAAAGACCCTAAGTTTTCGGCAAGCGTGGCGACCGGGAACCCAGGTAAATTTTTTAAAAGAAGTACAAAAAATCGCGTTTTCTGAAATTGTCGGTTTTCTGTGCATTTTACGTGAAAAATATGTTACATAAAAGAAAAAGTATATAAAATTTTGAGTTTTTTAAAAAAACGATGAACTTAATTGGCCACATAGTTCCCGAGTTATGCCTTTTCAAAGTTTACTAATTTTTCATCATTTTTGCCCGAAAAAACCTTGTTTAAAGGTATATATGAGAGTAACTGAAAACCAAGTATACATAAATATATATATTATAACTTCTATTATATTGCACTATAACTGCTGAAATTTCAGCTCCGTGGCGTGTCCCTTTTGCAAAATGTTAACTTTAATTTAATAATTTTCGGTGAAAATACCATTATTATAACTCAGCCTTTTTCAAGCATAAAGTGTCTATATTTAAGAACAATTTAGGTTTATATTGAACTTCATAATACCTTTTTCATACTTAGAATCTGTAAAAATATTTTGTCCCTCAAATTTTCCAATTTTTGAACGCAATATGCAGACTTATAATTCAGTTGTCATGTGTTTAGTTATTACGCCTTCTAATAAGTTAAATCTCCATTTCGATCCATTAGCACTAAATCACATGTGAAAAAAGTTTTAAAAAAGAAAAATTTTTAGTAAAAAAAAAATTATTTTTGTGAAAATTGCATGTGTACAAAAAAAGAGTTCAGTTCCATGTCATTACTATTATATTACTGTAACAACTATTTGATAGTATTGTTACCATTTTCTTTAAGTTTTCATATGAAACAAGCGATCTGCAGAAGGAATATATTTATTTTGCAATATTGTAGAAGTGAGGTTAGAATAAATGTCAAATTTCAGCTCCATGGTATCACGTAAAATTTCAGCTCCATGGCCTATATGAAGTGTTCAGTGTGCTTCATGCAGAGAAACTTTTTTATCTGTGGTGGTTATTTTAAAATATTATTCTATAAAGTAGTTTAGCAATGCCGGATTACACTGCTCGATCTTGATTTCAAATTATCCAAAAAACAAAACAAAATATTCATTATTAAATATTGTATTTGCTGTTCTTTTATAAACTTTTATATATGTTAACTAATATCTAAAATACTGTTAGAATATTAAATAATTTGTGAGTTTATTATTTATTTTCGTTTTAGCAAAATATCAAGAAAAATTTTTTATTTTGTACAATATATTTGCTATTATTTTCGTATAATACCAAATACAAATACAAATAATATAATATCTACCAAAACTTATCTTGAAATCGGGCAGTTACGCAAGAATCGACCATACCAGTTTTCACGTTTTTTCACATAGTTGCAAATTTTTTAGTTCGGATCGATCGCTCTTGTATTTTATTATTGTTAAGTACATAATACAAGTTTGTTTCTATAAATTTTTGCATTATTTGAAAAATTCAAAATGGTGGATCCAATATGGCGGACGATATTTCTTAAAAATTGGCTTATTTTCGTGAAACTTGGTATCTAGGAGTTTTTGGGGTCGTTGATTACGAATTTGCAATTAGATTTTAAAAATTGAATATGGCGGACGATATTTTTTTAAAAACTAACTTTTGTTCGTGAGCCTTGGTTTCTTAAGTTCTGGAAATATCGATCATAAAAAATATTATCAGTCAAGTCTATTTTACTCTTAACATTACTCGGCACTCACGAAGTGGACATGGTAAACATTTAGTTCCCTTTATTTTTTACTTTTTATTTTTAATTTTTTGGGGTGGAAAGGAGGCACTGATTGGCAGTAATTGAGAATCCGCCATTTTGAATTAATAAAATCTTTCTGCATATTCATAATCAGCGACACCTAAAACGCCTAGATAATAAGTCTCATGAAACTTAACCAATTTTATATAAGTGTAGTCCGCCATACTAGATCCATTATTTAAAATTTTTAAAAATTTGACTGCAATTCGTAACCAGTGACAACAAAAACCGATACAGAGTCTCACAAAAAAAAATCGTCTGCAATGTTGAATCAGCAGTTTAGAATTTGTAAAATCTGACTGTGAATTCGTAATCAGCGACCCCAAAAACTCCTAGATACTAAGTCTCACAAAATTAACGAAGGTTTAAAAAATATCGCCCGCCATATTGGATCCGCTATATTGAATTTTTAAAATCTAATTGCAAATTCGTAATCAACGACCCCAAAAACTCTAAGATACCAAGTGTCACGAAAATTAGCCAATTTTTAAAAAATATCGTCTGCGATATTGGATCCGCCATTTTGAATTTTTCAAATAATGCAAAAATTTATAGAAACAAACTTGTATTAAGTACTTAACAATAATAAAATACAAAAACAATCGATCCGAACTAAAAAATTTGCAACTATGTGAAAAAACGTGAAAACTGGTATAATTTAGGAGGTCATAGCTCGGTAACTAGTGGGCCGAATTTAATATTCTAAACGGGAATTTAAAGCTAATATAGTCTACTACAACTTTTATGTACATTGATTTAGTAGGAACGATTTTATGTACATTATTTTTTCATCCGATTAAGTTAAAAAAAATTCGGCGTTATTTTTTGAAAACAAGGTTTTTTCGGGCAAAAATGATGAAAAATTAGTAAACTTTGAAAAGGCATAACTCGGGAACTATGTGGATAATTAAGTTCATCTTTTTTTTTAAAAACTCAAAATTTTATATACTTTTTCTTTTATGTAACATATTTTTCACGTAAAATGCACAAAAAACCGACAATTTCAGAAAACGCAATTTTTTGCACCTTTTTTGAAAAATTTACCCTGGTTCCCGGTCGCCACTCCTGCCGAAAACTTAGGGTCTTTAATTGTATGCCAAAATAAAGGGTTTAAGCCAAAAACATCCACCTTCCGAGTTATTACCGTCTAAAAGTACCTGTTGACTGGACTATATATTTAATCGCCGAAACAGTATGTAAATCTATTAATTTGTTTTTATACTATTTATAACTAAATATAGTTTATATACATGTATATTTCGTTACCCAGTTATGTTCCTTTATGGACTGCGGGGAATTATATGTACTAAATAAATAAAATAAATAAATAAAAAAGTAATTGGAATTTGAAGAAAATAATTGAAAAATAACGAAATTGAATTTATCTTGTGTAGAAAATTTGGATATTTCTGACAATAATATGAAGATTGAAGAACATAAATGAAATTTAAAAAAATTAATTGATAAGTTTAACAACTAATTGAAAATACAAGAAGATTATTGAAGAATAACAAAAATAATTGTAATTTGAAAAAAATAATTAATAACTGGTGCATAAAATTAAAAATTTAAAGACAGTACTTGAAAAATTGACCGAGCTATTGAAATTTTAAAAAACTGATTGAATAAGGACATCAATAATTGAAAGCTGGTGTATAAATAAAAAATGTATAGAGAATAATTGAAGTTTGAAGAAAATAATTAAAATTTGTTGATATTAATTGAAAAAAAATGTACAAATTTAATAAACTCATGACAATAACAAAAATAATGAAGAAAATGATTGAATTTTGTAAAAAATAATGGAAAACTAATATAATAAATTTAAAAATTTATGACAATAAAAAACAATTTATTTATTTATTTATTTATTTACAGGTAAAAGCTCATTACAATATAAAATTTAAAAATATATTTCAAGTAACAATAAAATTAAAATTTTATATAACAATAATAATTACTATATTAAATATTAATAGGTCGCATTCAATAATTTGAATAAAATAGTAATTGAAATTTGTAGAAAATAATTCTAAAATTGCAAAAATAATAGAAATATGAAGAAAATAATCGTAAAATCACAAAAATACTTGAATAATGACAAAAGTAATTAAAATTTGAAGAAAATTATTGAAAATTAACAAAAGTAGAAGAGAAACTGGTGTTGAAAATTTAAATATTCCTGGCAATAATTTAAAGATAGAAAAAGATAATTGAAATATTGAGAAAATAATTAAAAAATGACAGAAGTAAATGAAAACTTGTGTAATCAATTTATATATTCATGACAATAATTTAAAGACTGAAGAGAATAATTGATATTTGAAAAAATTATATTCAGAATCTCAAAAATAGATGAAAATTGACAATAATACTTTAGAGTTGACAAAAGTACCTTAATAATGACAAAAATAATTGAAAAGAGGTGTAGAAATTACGTATTTGTAAATTGTAATTAAAAAATTGACGATGTAATTGAAATATAAACAAACTAATTGATTTATAAGGTACATTTTTAATCAGGCAATTATTAATATTAACCCCCCCCCCCCGCAGTTGGAATAGACATTTTACTAAAAAAAAAGTAAGAAAAGTGAGTTTTTTTTTAAAAGTGAGTATAGTGAGCAATTTTAAAAGAAGTCAGTAACTTGATGAAAGTTTCGGAACTTCAAAAATGGGTAAAAAAGTAACAGAATAATTTAAACTGTAGGGTAATGTCACCATGAGTGGACCGCCTAAGCTTTTTTCCGAATAAATTCTTTATGAAAGTAAATTAATTGAACTTCTCTATTTCAAGCTTTAGTTTGGATCCCCAGATAAGAGTTTACGTCATGAGAGCTTTGATTTTGTTATTTAGAAAAAATAAAATTGGCGTAAAAAAAATATGCGTTTTTTTAGAAATGAAAAAATGTAACCTTGAGTGGACCACTTTTGGAAAATTGCAAGAAGAAGTCAGAAAATTACACTGAGAAACTTTTGATTTTAATATCTGCTTTATTGCTTATTATTATGTACAATAAAATTTAAGAGTTTAGGGATAATCAAGATGTGGTTATAAAAACTAATACACTGTTTAAGAAAAGACGTTTTAGATGCAACAGTTGTCTTTTTGATAAAAAGTAGTAAAAGTGTTATATACTTCATAAGTCACATAATTATATTACCTCTAAAGAATTTAAGAGAGATGAAAATAAAGAATTGTAAGAATTATAAAACGCGTGTTAGAAACTTAGAATCATGGGGTGCGCGCGCAGTAAAAAGAAAGATGGCAGTATTTGTTTGACAGGTCAGAGATACAGATGCAAGTTCGTCTTTGATATTTGTATAGTTACAAGTATTCTGTATCTTTATAGTGGTATTTAATGAAATCTGTGTAACGAACAATCTATACTATGATATATACATTACGCACACTTTTAATCCTAAGCTACAAACATATAACATTTCGATGACATCGAATAATCGCGCGCGTCGCTTGAAAAGAGTGTTTTAAACTTTCCTTATATACTAACTAGCAAAAGTTTCATGTGGTTTGAGAAGTGATTTTTTACTAAATTGAAGTGAAAATGGTAATAATATTTAAATTCTGTGTTCAGTATTCCGGATGATAGGAAATTTTTCTGAAGACCGATTTTTTTAAAATATATTTTTGAATAAATATTGTGAAGTGGTAGAATAGCTCATGAGACATATGGCTGCTCGAAAAACTGTCCTAGAAAAAGTCTAATAAAATTTTAGACATGCCATAATAAATAGATCAAAATGTGTTAAAAAATTAATATCGCTTTTTCACATTTACTTTTTTCTAACCTCAAATAGTACTAATTCTAATTGTATATATTAATTTTTTTCTCACGAAATTACAATAATAAAAAACAAGGTAACACAATCTCTTTTTTTTAAAAGAATTATTATGATCGAACCTCGATTATCCCTAAATTCTTACGTTTTATTACAAATATAGAAATTGAAAAAAGCAAAAACTGTAATTAAAAGTCTCTCAGTGTAGTAAAAACTAAAGAAATTGCAAAAGTTATTTAAGATTTTTAAGTTCATTCAGTAAATTATCTAGTTTTGACTCCCTGTTATTCTATACTGTTTTCAACAATACCTATTTAGAAATCACAAAAAATATTAATAAAGAATATAAAATATAGTTAAAAACAAGTTTATTTTCAATTTATTTCTATAAAAATGTTAAATTGACATTGAAAATGAAAAAAATTGGACGATTCACTTAAGATTATAAACAAAGGTCCACTCAAGGTGACATGTGACTTTTTAAGGGAGCCACAGACATTTTTCTTTCGAGGCAAAATTATTACTTAATTAAACTTTGACAATCAATTTCAATTTACACTTTAAATTAATCTAAATTATTATTAAAATTCATATAAGTGTGTAATATATAAATTATTGTTAGTTATAATCAATATCTCGGCATTAAGGCCAGGTTCCTCCAAACAATTTTCAAAAAATCTAAAATTTTTTCCCCCCTAAATTGCTAGAAAATACTCTTAGAAATCTTCTTCTTCTTCTTCTTCTTCTTAAATGACTTATGGCATAGCCGACTGTCAGAACTGCAACTTTTAGAAATAATATAGAGTTAGTCTCGAAGGTGCGCACGATCGAGGAGTAGATATACAAGAGGGGAGAGCGGTGCGCGCTAAGTGGTAAATCTGTCTGCTCGAGCGGCCACAGAAGCGTCTAAAGATTACAAGTCAGCAGCAAGAAATGCAAAAATTCTTGAAAATTACACCTATGACGAGCAGGAAGAAGTTGCGTACGCAGCCGGATTGGATACATGTGTAAAATTTACTTTTTTTACGATTTTTCACGAACAGAAACTTTAATCGACTTTTTTTCGAAACCACGTTTTTCTATAAACAACGTTTTTTGAACTGGGTGTCGCTCTTATTTTGAAACTATTGCACTTATCAACATGAACCAAACGTCATTTTACTCTTCAAATGTCTCTCTATGGTGTGAACTAGAACCAAAAATATTCATCATCATTTAAAAAAGTTATAAACAATTAAAAGTGAAAAAAAGGGTTAAAAATTGAAAAGTCCTACTTTTTTTTTTTTTTTTTTTTTTTTTGGTTGAAAATGTTTCATTCTAGTTCAGACCATAGCTAATGTCATACAGAATAAGAAACCATTTTGATTTTTGCTTTTAATTGAATGGATCCAGAGATATCGTGACACCCACCAACAAAAGGGATTTTTTTGAACAGCCATTTTCGGTGCCGCCATTTTGAAAAAAAGAATAAATAGTTTTTTCCAATTAGTATTTTTATGTGTCTTTGCATATGAAAAAAGTTTGATTCAAAAAAATTTTTTGTAATATCAATAAAATGAGTTTGAAAAAAACACGTTTTTTGGAGGAACCTGGCCTTAAGGCTACCTCATCCGCATATATTTTGTCTGTAAACTAAAACAATTTTAAAATTTCCTGATAAAGATAATCAAAATTAATAAAAAAAAGGCAGGGACTAACTTCACTTTGGATTTTAAAACGTTGACAGAAAAAGATGAATAAATATAAAAACTAACTAACTTCACTTCAATTTTTAAAACGTGGACAGAAACAAATGAAATATAATATATAAATAGTAACTAACTTTAGGAGTTTACGGAGATTATTATTATTTAATTTCAGAACATTTCTTTTTCAAATGCCTATTTTTCTTATCATTTTTCGAATTTTTTTTTAATTGTTAAATTTTTCTCATTAATAATTAATTATTTTCTTGAAATTTCCATTTAATTCTTTAATTTCCAATTAATTTCATCAATTTTTAATTATCTTCTTCAATTCTCAAATATTTTTTTTAATTTTCAATTATTTTTATTGATTTTCAATTAATTCCTCAATACTCAATAATTTTTGGATTTTTTCAATTATTTTTTTCACTCATAAAAATTGTTTTAAATTTTTAATTGAATTATTCAATTCTAGAACTATAGAACTGTAGAACTGTAGAAAAACCTCTCCTGAGTACAACCGGTTTATCGACAGTCGATTTCTAATGATATGTACATGTTAGTTACCGACAGTGCACATCATTATACCTCGACGTCAAACCTTCCACTTAAGTTATCTCACGAGCTGGAAAAATCCCATGCTCCTCAGGGCGCGAACCAAGCAAACTTGTCTTGGCAGTGGCGGATCCAGACTTGGTTCCAGGAGGGGGTTATACATGAGAGAGAAAGAGACAACAGTAACACTATAGTGTTGTCTCTCTCTCTCTCTCTCTCTCTCTCTCTCATGCAAATCTAAGTTAGCTCCAGGGGGGGTCATGACCCCCCCCCCCGTGGATCCGCCACTGTGTCTTGGCGCGACCGCAGAGTCCAGGACCCTAACCAACTGAGCTAACACCGTGGTTATATATCTATATAATATAATCCACTAGTTTAAACCCGCTTTGCCTTAAAATATAAAAAAATCTCCCTGCACTTCGTAGAACTTAACAATCCACTAACTTATATTAATATATAGGTTTGTCAATTTACGTAAGGAACTGTTATTGACTGTAGCGTTCAAATTATATTATTTTAAATTCCTATTTTATGTTTAGAAAGGGTATATTTTTTAAACTCGTGTATTGAATAAATAAAATAAAATATATTATATATTAATAATATAAATTAGTGGATTGTAAAATTCTCCGAAGTACCGTAGGGTTCTTTTAGATTATAAGAAGAAGCGAGTTGAAATCATTGGATTATAATATTCTATAATTATATCATAATATGTGACCTGGACAGTGAAAAAGGGCTTACGTGTTAAAAAAGAATTTTTTTAGTTTACACCACGTGAAAAAAAGTCAAAAAATCTCTCAGAACCGGCAAAAAATGAAAAACAATTTTTTGACACGAAGTCCCCTTTTCACTGTTCAGGTCACATGGTAAATTAATATTATTATATATTATTAATATATAATAATATATTTATATGGGCAAATCTAAAAAACAGGTAACTTTTATGTGACTTAGCTTTATTTTTGTACGCATGTACTCTATCAACCTGGTTACTTTACAATAAAATACATTTACTATTACTTAAAACCTCAAAAAAAGTTTGGAGTAATTTATTGATTATCTTTTGCGTTATGCGACTTAGAAGTCAAGAAATAATTGAAAAATTAAAAAAATGTTGTGTAATTTTTAGAAGACGAAAAATTATACTGCACACAATTTTTGAAGCAATCAATGTATGGATTTGAAATTTTGTGGATTATTAGTTCTTATATGTACATTTCAATGTTATTAGGTAAGAAAACTGTGCAGTAAAAAATTACGAAATGTTAAATAATTAAAAAGGCGTGACTCTACTTTCCACCATTTAAAATTGTTTCGGTTTTTCACTTATAGTTTTTGAAGCATTTTATTAAAAACAAATTCTAAGTATGCATTGTATTCTACAAATGATTACAAAAAAATTGGTACGTTAACGAAAAGTGTCCCTGCACTGAGAAAAAAATACTGCCACAAGCGCGCCGGTCACTCATGTGTTTTCAGCGTTACTAGAACACTGCAGTTTTGGCATGACATTACCGCTAAAATTTTAACCGAAGGTTTGTGACAATTCACGATCGATCCTCACTTGTTTTGTTATGTTTCGAGATTGTAATTAAACATTGGTTATAAATACTGATTGATTTAATTATTCTAATACAATTTAAAAACAAATTATAAATTAATTAATTAAAAAATTTATTTAATTATAATTTTAGAATTAACTTCATGTGTTCAACGTATTATTCAACACTAAATTTTGCAAAATTTTGACAGGTCCCTGCTGCTTTTTCAAAACAATGCTAAAACTGCAGTGTGTCTCCTGCCAAAATAGCGGGAATGTATAGGCAGTTTAATTCCTACTATAATGGCATGACTTTACCGCTGCCACGGCGGTTTTTTTTTCTCAGTGTGCAAAATAAAGTAGCTTTTATTGATAAAATATTCTATTACTGAGAGTGTACTCATTACTCACGTGACACCTTATTTATTGGCTGACAAAATGTCGGGCTAAATTTAAAAACGTTTTCACTACATATTTCATGTATTTAAACATTTGTCATAAAATATTTGCTTTTATAACAGTTATTTCTTATTTAAGAAGATTTATGTATTATTTTAAAAATAATTTGATTTATATTTTGTAATTTTTCTACTATGATTCAAAGTTTCGAACATTTAATACTTACTGTGACCGAGGGGGTATTTTCTTTAAAAAAAGACGTACAGAGTAATCCCTATTACGTATATTACGAATAATACGTATCTAATATGCCTATTACGCTAGTATTACGCCAATACGCTATATCACCAAAATAATACGATATATTACGGTATATTACGGTACATTACATGAGTATTACACAATATTACAGATGTAATATTAAATATTTTGAATGAAATAAATAAATAAATACTAAAAATTCAGTCATAAGAACATATTTTCTTTAAATCTACAATAAATAACTCACATATAGAACGAAATAAACTTAATTAAGAGTGAGTCCGGAAGAGTTGGAATAGCTTTTTTGAATTTTTGTAAAATACTTTAATATTAATTAACATCCATATACATTGGCTTGTGAAGCCGTTATAATTTTCTTTCATTTTTTCTCAGTTTATAAAAAATTATTAAAAAAAGACAATTCCGAGAGAGACGAAATTGTCCGGGTGAAATAGAACATGCAGGGCTGATAAAAACCATGATTTAAAAAAAAAAAAAAAAAATCGGATTTATTTGATTTAAGTCAAAAATTGACTTTTTTAAAAACATAATCAGTATTTAAAATCTCCAAATGTTTATTTGTACGTAGTTAATTAAAGAAAAAATTAAAAAACAACACAAGAATGAAACAGTGACATAATTATATAAAAAAAGTAGAAACTCTTTTCAAAAAATTAAACTATTTACGGCCATTTTTTTAAATTAAAATAATAAATAAGAAGATAATTAAGAAAACGTTAAAATATATTACTAAAGAGAACAAAATTTTAAATTTAGAAAAATTAGAGAATTATTTTATAAATTTAATGGAAAATCAAAAAAGTAGAAAATTGGGAAATTTAAAAATGTAAAAAAAGCACCAAATAAATGTTTTCAAAAATTCGTAATTACATATAAGATAAAAAATAAACAATTGAAAAGAAGGAAAAATGCTTCTTAGAAATATAAAAATGATAACAAAAATTAGGGAATTAATTAAACGCAAAAAAGAATTAAAAAAATAGTGAAACTTTGAGAAAATTTAATAAATAGGAAGAAAATGTAGAAATGTTTTTTTCCTTAATCTTACAAACTACAAAAATGTAAAAAGTTCAAAAAATAAAATTAAAAAATGTATACAATATCAAGATAAATAAAAAGAAAGTCGATAAAAGAAACTTAAAAATCCTTTAAAAATAAAAAAAGTTTAAGCAAATTAAACAAAACCCATTTTTATAATATTACACTTAAAATAAGTCCAACAAATAAATTTACAAAAATAAAGAAAATCTACAAACTTTATGGAAGAATAAGTAAGTTTGCAAAAAATTTTGCAAAGAATAGACAAGATTCTATTCTTAAAAAAAATTGAATAAACTTACCAAAAAAATAAGGGTATTTATTTTTAAGAATATGTAAATAATTATGAAAATCAACGAAATAAAAAGTTTAGTGAATGTTATAATAACGGAATTGTTTAAAATAATATTAAATAATTTGCATAAAAAGAGAAAAATTAAAGAAAATCCAAAAATAAAAAGACGAATAAAAAATATCAAAAGTAAAAGTAGAAAAAAAATTAAAAGTTTGTTAAAATAAGAAATTATAAGATAAAAATTAATATAAATAGTTTAAAAAAATTGAAATCTCTTGGAAATCTTGTAAGAATATTAAAAAAAAGAATTATTGTGAGTATAAAAAAGTATTAATATTATTTAATTATTTTGCATTAATTAATATCCATTCAAATTTGAATTAATTGAAATTTAAAAGTTGGAACAAATTGGAATATGACTTAATTGGAATTTATATAATTATAAGGACATGAAGATATAAAAATGTAATATTTTTTTTGCTATCTTCATACCAAAGATTTGTAAATCGTAGGTATTTTGATCATCTGTATTAGCACAATTTTTTAAATTTTATAAAGATTAAAATATTAAAATTTTTAAGATTTATCCACAAATTTGTGGGTTTTGTTTATGGTTTGTGATGTGTTACATGCACCGGAGAATTGTAAACTTTTGATTTAAATCATGATTTTAATGCAAATTTTCCAATGATTTAAATCATGATTTAAATTACGATTTAAATCAAAGTGATTTAAATCAATAACAGCTCTGAGAACATGGTTTGTTCCTTGTTTTAAATGACTATTTCTATGATGAAAAATTGACAAATTAAAGTCTAATACTATAAAAAAAACTTAATTCTTTTCATTTTAGATAATTTTTTTTAAATACCTGAAAATTTCCTTCTTTAGGAAGATGATAAATTGAACCAATTTTCGGTTTTTTTTTTGAATTAACACGTTGTATAAAACGAACGAGAACAGTTTATTAAAAATTATCAAACAATTGACGAAACATTTAAAATCAAGCTTAATGAACACAGTAGTCAAGGCCGTAGCCAGGGGGGAGGGGTGTTAAGGGTGTTTGACCCCCCCCCCAAATTTTTTTGACAGCTGTTCAAGTTTTCCAAAAAAAAAAAAAAGGTCATCACTTTGACTGTTTGTTGACAAAACCCCCCCCGAAAATTTTTTCTGGCTACGGCCTTGACAGTAGTCATAAGAACATATTATTATTTACTTTAAATAAATAAATAACTCACATAGAACGAAATGAAAAATTTTCATTAATTTACAAGAATAAAATTGTATAAAACGAACGAGAAAAATACAACGAATTTTTTTACAGTGTAGTATTATTAGCTTGTATTGGCGCCTAATTCAAATCCAAATATAAGCAATTGGAAGTGCAATATATTCTTTTCTAATTAATTAATCATTTAATGACTTAAGCTATGCAAAGAACAGTTACTATTACGCACTATTACGGGACTATTACACAATATTACTTACTATTACAAAACTATTACCTATCAATACGCAATATTACTGACTATTACGCACTATTACGTGATATTACGAGTAATACATGGCTATTACCAAAGAGGTGTACACTCCAATACGCAAGAAAATACCCCCTCGACTGTGACAGAAAAAATCGATTAAAGTTTCTTAAAATTTTGTCAGTTAATGATTTTAAATACTTCTCAATTGCAGTAGAGACAATTTGGTTTTGGAACTTTAAATAAGAGTAGGAGAATCACAAAATATTAAAGAATTTATTTTTAAAATCAATCCAATGTTTTAATTAAAAAGTTCACAAGTATTTTAAATCACATACAAACAAAAGCTCGTCTTACCCTACCAGGTAGCCTAACACGGGCTAGTATGAACTTTTTTTTAACACCAAAATTAATTGTCTTTTAAATAATTATGAAGATTTTCATCTTATCAATTGTTTAAAGGAAAAGTTACAAATAAATATAGGTGAATTCTCGTTTTCTTTTTAATTCACTAACTAAACAACTTTTTGCAAAATATAGATAGGGGCCCAACTTAGGCGACTTCCCCTTAAATTTCGAATTTTGAATTTTAGGGGGGGGGGGGGCGCAATCAAAATTTTTGAACAGGGCGCCAAATACCCTCGAGCCGGCTCTGCAATAATATTTGGCATATCAGCTATATTTAATTTTTAATAATTTTAATTTTCTATAAGGAAAAATTTTTCAGGAGTCAAACGAGTGTACAATGGCGCGTAATACAAATAATACTCCAATAACCTGACTGCTTTTTCTTCAATTGTTTATGAATTTGAATCAAATTAGAAAAAACCGGGCCTTGATATCGAATCCAGAAGATTTAATCAGCCAAAAAGTGTATTTTTCAAACATGAAAAACGACTAGTTTTTGACAACACTTTTCTTGGACGAAAAATCTTTCTAAATTTTTTTGGTTCAACCTGACATTTTTTTTATTGGTTTATGAATTCGAATCATATTACAGAAAACCGGGCTTTTAAATCAAATCTAGAATATTCATTTGACCAAAAAGGGTTTTTTTCAAACATGAGAAATGACAAATTTCTGACAAGACTTTTGTTGGACGGAAAAATCTTTCTAAATTTTTTTAGATCATGTTGACATTTTTTTTGTTCAATTGTTTATGAATTCGAAACAAATTACAAAAAACAGGGCCTTCATATTAAATCTAGAAGATTTAATGATCCGAGAAATGTATTTTTGTAACATGAAAATCGACTAGTTTCTAACAACACTTTTATTGGATGAAAAATATTTCTGAAATTATTTAGCTAACGTTGCCTTTTTTTTCTTCAATTAATTATGAATTCGAATCAAATTACAAAAACCGGCCCTTTAAATCAAAGCTAGAAGATTTAAAAGGTCAAAAAGTGTTTTTTTTTTAAACATGAAAAACGATTAATTTCTGACAACACTTTTCTTGGACGAAAAATATTTATAAATTTTTTTGTCTCTACCTGACTGTTTTTTCTTTATTGGTTTATGAATTCGATTCAAATTACAAAAAACAGGGCCTTTATATCAAATCTAGAAGATTTAATCATCCAAAAGGTATATTTTCCAAACATGAAAATTGACTAGTTTCTAACTACACTTTTCTTGAACAAAAAATATTTCTAAAATTTTTTGGCATCTCCTGTCTGGCTTTACTTTATTTATATATAAATTGAAACCAAATTACAAAAAACCTTGCTTTTATATTAAATCTATAAGATAGTGGCAACCAAAATCTTTTTATTGAAACATGAAAAACGCCTATGTATTTTCTAATTTCTTTTTTGCCCGAAAAACCAAATTCCTCTGTGTGAAAAGTTTAACAATTTTTATTAATAGTTTTGCTTTTTGAAAATTCCTAAAATTTATTTATTAATATTTTTTAAAAAGAATGTTTGTATTCATTATTTTAAAAAAAAACTTATGTGTATATTTTTTCTCTATTTTTTTATACCTATTTTCTTTGGGTGGCCTGCATTTCCTCCAAAACCCAAATGACCGAACTTGCAACTAACCGAAATTCAAGTGTTCGAAATCTCAACTACCAGAACTCGCAATTGCCCAAATTCGAATTTGTCCAAACTTCCAAATAACTGAACTAGCATTTGTCTGAACTTTAAATTCCTCTAACTCGTATTTGTCCAAACTTCCAAGTAACTGAACTAGCATTTGTCCTAACTTCTAACTCCTCGATCTCACATTTGACAAAAGTTTCAACTACCCGAACTCACAATTGTCGAAACGTTCAACTTCTTGACATCGCATTTGTCTAAACTTTAAATCTCCCACATTTGCATTTGTCAAAAACTCCAGCTACCTAAATTTGCATTTGTCCAAAATTTCAATACTCCAAACTCGCATTTTTCAAAACATGCATCTTTCTGAATTTGCATTTGCTCTAAAATTTAACTCCCCGAACTCGCATTTGACAGAAAAACTAAATCCTTGAATTCGCGTTTGCCCAAACTGTCAACACCCCGAACTCCCATTTGTTAGAACAACCAAATCCTCGAAATCTCTTTTGTCTGAACTGTCAACTGCTTGAACTCGCATTTGTCCAAACTATTAAGTCCCCAAAATCGCATTTAGCCAAACTCTTAAGTACCCAAACTCGCATTTGTAAGAACTCTTAACTTCCCAAAATTACATTTGTCAAAACTTTTAAGTCCCCAAACTTACATTTGTCAAAACTCTTAAGTACCCAAACTCGCATTTGGCAAAACTCTTAACTATTTAAACTCGCATTTGGTCGAACTTTTATATCACCAAATTTGCATTTGTCAAAACATTCAACTCTTCGAACTATCATTTGACAAACTCCTTAACTCACATACTTCACAAATCCCCGAATTCGCATTTGTCAGACCCTCGGAAAGTAGCCTCTCTAAAGGAGCCTTGTGATTTAGACGAAACCGCAAAAAAATTTCACAGACGATACCACAAAAAAAGCGAATCTCGGCGAGACTCTCGCCGAGACCGCAATAGGGAAGTAACTATAATTATGAACTTCTTTACTACGGATAACAGATATAGATATCTATTTTTAAAAACTAAAAAATGTATAATTCGACTAACCTTTTTTAAAAAATATTCAATTATAGTTATAAAAAATAATCATACCGGAAAATGAAAAAGTAGATTACTGATCTTTTGTTAACAAGATTCTCCAACTGATGATTTAACACCAAAAATCATTTCTTAGATGCAAGTATAGAAATCGAGGTTGTCAAAGAACACAGTGGTCTTGAAGGACCAAAAAATGGGATGGGAATGGATCCAAAATCGGGTAGTGGGGGTGTGTTTCTATGTCTCTTGTAGGTTCAGAATCTGGAAGATTTGAAATTCTAGCTGCTCCCTTTTTTGAGATATCGATATTTTTGTGTATTTGACTCATTAACGTCCAAAATACAAAAGTTTGTTTTCTATTTTCAAGGTACGTTATTATAACCATAAAAAATAAATCTTCACCGGAGGTACATTTTCTTTAAGTTTTAAGTGTGCTCTTTTCGAATCTGAAATAAAAAATTTTTTTTTTTTAAACCGAAATTAAATATGGCGGTTTTACTGCCAAAAGACACACAAAAATTCAAATTCGTTACCCAGGGTTTTTTGAGTCGCTGATTACAAATATAAAGTTAGATTTTCAAAATTTAAAATGGCGGATTCAATATGGCAGATGACAAATTTAAAGTTTCGTCTGATTAAGTTCAAACTCGTTACTACATATTTGGCAAAACTTGTATGTTTTAATGACACAATGTTTTAAAGAAAATGTTTTTTGTTTACTTTCGTTACATATGTCGTGTGGTTATCCAACTTTCGAAGCAGCGTTTCCAGTATAGTGTTTTGTAATTACAAGAACAAATTTCTGAGTTCTAACATTATGTTCTTCCAAATAAGCGGAATTGTGTAATAATAAAATTGCATTTACAATTCATTATTCCTACACGGAAAGAAATCTGGTAGAGTTAAATCAGTTGATAGTCCGATAGATTTTTAGTATCAGTAGACAAATAGAATTTTATTATCTAATGTGACTAATATTAATATGAAAACATGAAAATATTCTGAAAGAGCTTGAGATAGAAAGAAACCAACAGCGATTTATAAAATTTCCATCTATTTGATATTAAAAATGCTCGTAGGCCTTATTACAATTCCATCACACGCCAGCTAATATTATTTTATCGGCCACTACTAATTTTCAGGCTAAGTTTGTATAACACAAGCTAAGCTTTATATACATGTATGAACACACACACAAGCAATACATTGGCTGATGGCCTGATTGCTGATCCGTCAGCCAATGTATTGCTTGTGCGTGTGTGTTCATACATGTATATGAAGCTTAGCTTGTGTTGTACAAACTTGGCCTGAAAATTAGTGGTGGCCGATAGAATAATATTAGCTGGCGTGTGATGGAATTGTAATAAGGCCTACGAGCATTTTTAATATCAAATAGATGGAAATTTTATAAATCGCTGTTGGTTTCTTTCTATCTCAAGCTCTTTCAGAATATTTTCATGTTTTCATATTAATATTAGTCACATTAGATAATAAAATTCTATTTGTCTACTGATACTAAAAATCTATCGGACTATCAACTGATTTAATTCTACCAGCAGTGGCGCCCAATCGGCTGGAGCAGGGGGGCGCCCGCCCCCCCCCCTGGTCGCGGGGTGGGTGGTGTCAGGAGGATAGTAAAAAATATACATAAAAAATTAAATCTTACGTAACAAAATAATCAGAAAAGTACTGAATTCAAACACCCCATGAACTTACGTACATTTGAACTATGGTTAATTTGATTTTAATATAATTGTAAACCTAATATTTAATCCCGTAGCTGTTATTTAGTTAGAATGTCTTTGAAATATTACACTGAGAAAACAAGTTGACTAAATATAACAAATTTTTGACTACCGTAGCGTAGTGAGGTTGTTGATATAGCACCTGCAAACCACTTTGTGTACTGTAGCCGATTAAACGCGTACTGTTAATCTTCAAGTTCACTGTGATCACCGGTATCTTGTTTGTTTTGTTCCAAGAACGTTAACAAATAAATATGCTAGAGATCCTCAAGGGAGAGTTGGGACATGTTGACTTGGATTCTGATTGGTCGCGGGTTTCCGGAAACGGATGTTCATAAAAAGTTAATTTCAATGGTCCAGAATGGCGGTTCCATTTTGAACTGCTTTTAAAACAAACATTTTTAAAATTAGACCGTTCTTTTCGACCAATGATACAATTTGCAATATCGTCACTTCCGTTTCCGGAAACCCGCATAGGTAGTATAAAAGGAAACTTGTCTCAACTCTCCCTTGAGGATCTCTAAAATATGCTAGAGACTTATTTTCTCAGTGTGGTTTTCAAATTTGAGTATAACCATAAATTTTCAAAAAATTATATTTTTAATCATTAATAATATGTTCCTATACAAATTCAAAAGTACCCTATTGGAAATAACAAAATGAAAGCACACCCAAGCGCCAAAATCTTTTCACTGTTGTTGAATATTTAAAACTATAAATATTAAACTAAAATAATTTCAAATTAAAAAATTAAGGAAATTGTAGGAATAATTGTTGGAAATAATTGCTAATTGAATAATTGGATTGAAATTTAAAGAAAATAATTTGAAATTCAAGAAAATCACTATAAATCGAAAAATGTAATTGAAATTTAAAGATTATAATCAAAAATTTAAAAAAGTTATTGAAAAAAGGCGAGAATTATTGAATATAAAAGAAAATATTTGATAACTAAAAAACCGAATTGAAAATTGAAGTATTGGTTAGAAAATTGTGCGAAATTATTGAACAATTGTATTTAATATTAAAGAAATTTATTGATACTCGAAAAAATAATTGAAAAATGAAGAAAATAATTGAAAAATTAAGAATGGAATTGAAATTTTATAGAAAATAATTAAAGAAGACGAAAATTATTGAATATGGTAGGAAATTATGTGAAATTGCAGAAAATAATTGAAAATAGAGGAAAATGTCGGATTTTTGAAGAAAATAATTGTAAAAAACATAGAATTATTAAATATGGAAGAGATAATTGACAAATGATAATATTTATTGAATATTGTAAAAAATTCAAAAAGGCCAGAATAATCGACACAATTTAAAAGTAATTAAAAAATTAATGAATAATTTTAAAATTTTAATAGAAAAATAATTTAAAATAACCTAGAATTTTTTAATATTGAAGAAAATAATTAAAAATTGATGCATGGAATTGAGCAATTTAATTCAAATTTAAATGAAATTGAATAAAGCCAAGAATTATTCAATATTGAAGCAAATAATTTGAAATTTAAGGAAATCACTGAAAATTGAAAAATGGAATTGAAAGTTAAAGATTATAATTTCATGTTCAAAAAAGTTATTGAAAAAAGGCGAGAATTATTGAATATAGAAGAAACCAATTGAAAACTAAAAAATCGAATTGAAATTTGAAGCATATAATTAAAAATTGAAACTAGGTGTGAATTCTGTCCATTTCATGGACACTTCGCTTCCAAGTAAGCAAAATAATTTGCTTCCTCATAGAGGAAGCAAGAAATTAATAATATATAAGTTAATTGGGGAAGTTGTTAAAAAAAAATTTTAATGCAAAAAAATGTCAAAATATGAATTATTTTACGAATTCTTGATCAATTATAAAAGTTATATAGGTCAATCGATTCGTTTTGAGATAAGGAATATGACTTTTGTATTCATTAAGTTGTATTTTTAGCATAAAAAAATTTTTTGGCAAAAAACGATTTTTTTCGATGAAAAAAGGTGCTCAAAAAAATTTGGTTGTGTATTTTCAAAAATCCTTGTGTCCAAATTTAGATATTCATGAGCTTAATAAGTCATCCAAATTTTATTGGAATCCGTTAAAGCGTTCTCAAGATATCTTGTACACAAAAAATGCTATACACACACACACACACATATACATCTGGACATTTGCTTAGGAATGAAAATTTTCGCTTTTTAGATGAAAATGAGTCGATTTAGACAATTTTTGGAAAATCGAAAATTTTAACGATCACAAAGCTTCCTCTATGAGGAAGCAAAAAGCAATTGAAAAAAGCCAATAATTATTAATTATTGAAAAGTTAATTAAAAATTAAAGAAAAGAATTGAAATTTGAAAAAAAATTGAAAATTGAAGAAAATAATTTAAAATTTCATTAAAATAATCGTAAATTAAATCTGTGGCTGTAAGGTAAAACAGCACAACTCCAATTTTTTCAATTTTGAGGTAACATTAGATTTCTATACATTTAGAAAAAAATCTAAGCGCTTTATTAAATTTGATGAATGTATTTTAAAAATCCATTAAATAATAAGACTTAATGCAAAATACCAAACACATTTGCTGATTTTTCGAATTCACAAAAATAAGAAAAAATTAAAACTCGTTTATCTCGAAACCATGAAAATGGAGTTATGCTGTTTTACCTTTCAGTGACAGAAATTTTCAATGAAATTTGAAGGAAATAATTGATAATTCAAAGAAAAATTAGAAATATAATTAAATATTAAAATAAGTAATTGAAAAATTGAATTGTAAATTCCTGAATATAGAAGAAAATAATTGAAAACTGAAGAATGGATTTGAAAATTGAAGAATGAAGTTGAAAATTGAAGAAAATGGTCGTAGAATTAAACAATTGAATTGAAATATTTGAACAATATTTATGATTGGAAAAAGACAGCAATTACTACATATTGAAGAAGTAATTGAAAATTAAAAATAATAATTATAAAAGAACGAAAATAATTTGATATTAAAGAAAGTAATTAAGATAAGTGGAAAATATTTGACAATTAAAAAAAATTTGATAATGGTTGAGAATATTTGACAATTGAAAAAAAAACGATAATTGTTGACAATTGAAAACAAATTCGAAAACTGTTGAGAATATTAGACAACGGAGCAACGTAATTTATAAAATGTAAGAATAATTGTACAATAAGTGAGAATTTAGCCAATGACGTCAATCAGTGAAAGTTACTGATTCACCAATGAAATTCACTAAATCAATCAGTCAAATTTTACTGATTTAAATCAGTGGCTAAATTCTCACTGCAAATCAGTGAAATTTTACTAATTTAAATTTGAAGAGTATAGATATTTCTATTATGTGAACCTTTTTTTTTTTGCTTGTCAAAATTAGGGTTCATGAAAGGGGTGGTATCGAGGAAACTGGTCTGGCCCTCCCTGCTAGAAATCCAATGGGCGCCACTGTCTACCAGATTTCTTTCCGTGTATGATTACTTGTCTTTAATGTTTTTATGATTAGCAGAGAAGTAAGTTATTATTGAGTATTTTTGTATATGTTTTTGTATACTTTACGAAGTTGCGTGACAGATTGATATGATCAAGTTTTCTTCGTTTTTTTATTTGAAATGCTGTTGTGTGGGTTTTTTAAAATATTAGTAATGTTGTGTCACTAATGTCCTTTGTTACTTGTAGAATTTACTTTGCCGACTCTTAATTTTGTCTACCTCCACGTGGTTACGAGTCGATTAACATTTAAAAAAAGGTAAAAGAAAAAAATTAATTTTCAAAATTTTCATCCGCCTTATTTAATCCGCTATTTTGAATTTTGAAAATCTAACTTTATATTCGTAATCAGTGACTCCAAAAACCCTGGGTAACGAATTTGAACTGAATCAAACTAAAATTTTTCATCCGCCATATTAGATCCGCCATTTTAAATTTCGAAAATCTATCTTTAGATTCGTAATCAGCGACCCTAAAAACCCTCACGGAAGAAAATTTAGGCGAATCCGACAACATTTTGTCGATTAGTAAAATATGTGTATGAACTTGAAAATTTTGCAATGGATTTCATGCCACATTAGGTCCGCCATCTTGAAATTTTTAATTCTGCCTGTCATATCTTTAAAGTGAACAACTTTTATGAACTTTTGGTTAAAAACAGAATTATATGCTTACACTTTCTCTGGGTGAAAGGAAATATCAAAAAATCAAAATTGAAATTTTTTGTATGTTTTTTTACATTAAAACCGCCATATTTAATTTCGGTTTTAAAAAAAAAATATTTGATTTCAGATTCGAAAAGAGCACACTTAAAACCTAAAGAAAGTGTACTTCTGGTAAAGATTTATTTTTTATGGTTATAATAACGTACCTTGAAAATAGAAAACAAACTTTTGGATTTTGGACGTTAATGAGTCAAATACACAAAAATATCGATATCTCAAAAAAGGGAGCAGCTAGAATTTCAAATCTTCCAGATTCTGAACCTACAAGAGACCTAGAAACACACCCCCACTACCCGATTTTGGATCCATTTCCATCCCATTTTTTTGTCCTTTAAGACCACCGTGAGAAGAATGTGAAAAATCGGTTAAAAGTACTGTCCAACATTTCACTTATTGTTAATTTTGCTGCTTGTCAGCTTCACATTTTAAACAACATCTTATTTTTAATCTTATTTAGCTAAAAATTTGTAAGCGACAGCAACACTATTAAATCAACAAGACCCAAAACGTTTTTAACAATTAACAGCTGATTTGAAAAACTTATCTTTTTACAATAAATAAGTTAACAATTGTATTCTGCAATTACTTTGTTTTTTTGTTTTTTGATGTTTTTAGAATCGAGACTAGGCGAGACCACAATTATGAAGGCAATACCTAGACGATACCAAGCGTGACCAGACCGAGACGATACCGAGACGAGACCATCAATTTTCCATTTTTTCGATACCGAGTCGAGACTCTGTCAAATATCGTATCGTATCGTATCGTGCGCAGCCCTAGGACAAATGCTAGTTCAGTTACTTGGAAGTTTGGACAAGTACGAGTTAGAGGAATTGAAACTTCAGACAAATGCTAGTTCAGTTACTTGGAAGTTTGGACAAATTCGAATTCGGACAATTGCGAGTTCCGTTAGTTGACTTTTTGAACACTTGAATTTCGGTTAGTTGCGAGTTCGGTTATTTGGATTTTGGAGGAAATGCAGGCGACCCTTTTCTTTTTGTTAACTGGTATTTTTTGTTTTATTATTTGAAGTTTGATAGTTGAAGTTAAAAATGTTGGAAGTTTAACATATTTTAAAATAAATTTTGAGAATAAAGATTTACTCAATAGACCAATCTCAAACAGATTATATTTTACTCCTTGTTTAAAAAATTGATAATATGTAAAAAAAGTTATAACTGTTTTTCTGCTTTCTCACATGTTGCAAATAGGGATTGCAATCCCGCACAGTTTTCAATCCCGTGGGATCATTTGCGGGATTCAGTAACAATCCCGCGGGATCCCGCAGTGTTTTTGGAATTTTTCCGGCGTTCATGGTTTTTTCTGCGTGTAAGTGCATGATTTAATAAATAAATTCTGTTAATTAGATAATTCTAATATGATGGGAACTTCAAAATTAAAACTATTTTTATTAAAAAAAGTTACTAATAAAAAGGCTATTGTACTGTACAATTAGACTCACTAATTTGTAATCAAGAAAGAAAATATGTGTGTTTATGTTTAAGTAATAGGTATTTATTGAGATTGGAAATTATAATTATAATCTGTAATTTTTTTATTCATTTAACTGAAAATATGATCTCAAAAAACATATTATATTAATGGTTTCGTCCCCCAACCTGCTTCTTAAGGAACTACAAATGTATCCTGCTGCTGAAAACGCTCTTTCTGCTTCTACACTGGTTGGCGTTATAGATTTTAAATAGTCGTAAACAATAGACAAATGTTTGCCCTTTACCCAAGCAGCACGTAATATTACGCGAATACCACAGTGATATCATATTGTAATATTGGTAATATTACGGGGTGATATTACAGTGATATTGACGTGATATTGAAATGTCCGCCTCAAGGTAATATTACAATTAATATTACAGTGATAATGAGGTAATATTACAAATTTATTTTACATCAAATAAATTATTTTAAAAAATATTGGGCTCACACGGGGTTCGAACACGCAAGGTTCGACTCGGCATGAATACGCCTTGTACCTCTCGGCCATCCAGCTCTTGGAATCTATTTCAGAAATTGTTCTTCATATTTTACCAAAGGGATTTAAAGGTCATACATGAAGAACGCTTTCTGACATAGATTCCAAGAGCTGGATGGCCGAGTGGTACAAGGCGTATTCACGCCGTGTCGAACCTTGCGTGTTCGAACCCCGTGTGAGCCCAATATTTTTTAAAATAATTTATTTGATGTAAAATAAATTTGTAATATTACCTCATTATCACTGTAATATTACTTGTAATATTACCTTGAGGCGGACATTTCAATATCACTGTAATATCACCCCGTAATATTACCAATATTACAATATGATATCACTGTGATACTCATGTAATATTACGTGCTGCTTGGGTATTCATTAGGTGATGTAAAAAAAATGAGTAAACAAGACACACTCATATTTAAGTTTAAGCCAATCATGCTTAAACTCGAGGTATTAATATTGAGGTATTTATATATTTTTTTGACCAAAAAATGTTATTTTTTTATATACATATCACCAATCGAAAAACCATGAAAAACTCTATCGAAACTGATAGTAGCAAATTTTTTTTAATTTATTGTTAAATATAAAACTAGGTGGGAATTATGTCCATTTCATGGACATTTCGCTTCCAAATAAGCAAAATAATTTGCTTCCTCATAGAGGAAGCAAGAAATTAATAATATATAACTTAATTGGGGAAGTAATTTAAAAATGATGAATTTTAAATGCAAAAAAATATAAAAATATGAATTATTTTACGAATTCTTGATTAATTATAAAAGTTTTATAGGTCAATCGATTCGTTTTGAGATCAGGAATATGATTTTTGTATTCATTAAGTTGTATTTTTAGCATAAAAATTTTTTTTTGGCAAAAACCGATTTTTTTCGATGAAAAATAGTGCTCAAAAAAATTTGGTTGGGTATTTTCAAAAATCCTTGTGTCCAAATTTAGATATTCATGAGCTTAATAAGTCATCCAAATTTTATTGGAATCCGTTTAAGCGTTCTCAAGATATCTTGTACACAAAAAACGCTACACACACACATACACACACACACACATACACACACACACACACATACACATACATCTGGACATTCGCTTAGGAATAAAAATTGTCGCTTTTTAGATAAAAATGAGTCGATTTAGACTATTTTTGGAAAATCGAATATTTTAACGATCACAAAGCTTCCTCTATGAGGAAGCAAAAATTACTAAAAGTTGCGTTGTACCGTAAAACCCAGAAAGATTACCCCCCTCCCACTCGGAAAATATTGGACAAAAAAAAATCACCAAAGATTACCATCTGTACGCACTATAAATACTTCGAATTTAAGCATGATTGGCTAACAATTTTTTTTATTTTGATCACTTCATATAAAATCTCTCATATAAAAAACAAATGTCAGTTTTAAGGATCCCGCATAATTTTGCGGATCCCGCAAAATATTATGCGGGATCCGCAAGCCATCAAAATGTGCGGGATCCCGCTTTGCGGGATTGCAATCCCTAGTTGCAAAGAAATGATGAAGTTAGTATATAAACCTTTAAGCAAAGTACCTTTGATATATGTATTGTTTTTGCGTTATGATGCGTTGCGTTGCGTCGGTAAAAGCGAGTTGTTTGTTAGGTTAGGTCGATATGCGTTAATATACACTCGAATTTCTGCATAACGAGAAGCTCGGGAGTTTAGAATTTCTCTACTACGATGCACCGCCTAGAAAGAGGGGTAGCCCTACTCTAGGATCTTTTATGACTATCGATAGTGCGCACGTTAATCTGCGCATCTGTCTTGTAACGAGTGGGGATGCAGAAGAAGTAACATTTCTCGTTCTGTGGAGAGAATCAGTGCTCTTTAAAGAGAAAGTTCGTTATATAGAAGGTCGTTATGGAGAGATTCGAGTGTATAAGTTTAGGAGGCGCATGAATATTCCCTAAAACCCATTTAGCCTAAATCCCATTAGGCCTAAAACCAACTAACCTAAATTGCATTCAGCATAAAACCCATTTAACCTAAATTCCATTTAACCTAAATCCCAATTAACCTAAAATGTATTGAGCCTAAATCCCATTCTAACTAAAATGCATTTAGCCTAAATGCCATTTAACCTAAAAAGCACTCAGCCTAAATATCATTTAACCTAAATTCCATTTAACCTAAATCCCATTTCACCTAAATTCCATTCAACCTTAATTCTATTTAACCTAAAATGCATTCAGCCTAAATCCCATTTAACCTAAAATTCTTTCAGTCTAAATCTCATTTAACCTAAATCCCGTTTAACCTAAATTCCATTTATCCTAAATCTCATTTAACCTAAATCCCATTTATCCAAAAATGCATTTAGCCTAAAGCCCATTTAACCTAAAATGCATTCAGCCTAAAATTCATTTAATCTAAATCTCATGTAAGCTAAATTCCATATAACCTAAAATGCATTTATTCTAGAATTCATCCAGCCTAAATCCCATTTAACCTAAATCCCATTTTACCTAAAATGACATATTTATTTACTAATTTTCAACTTATAGTGTCACCCCTGTGTTTAGGTCTAATGGAATTTAGGTTAAGTGAGATTCAGGCTGAATGCATTTGAGGTTAAATGAGATTTAGGTAAAATGGGATTTCGGTTAAATGGTAATTAGGCTGAATGCATTTTAGGTTCAATGGGATTTCGGTAAAGTAAGATTTAGGCTAAATGCGTTTTAGGTTAAATGGGATTTAGGTTAAATGGAATTTAGGTGAAATGAGATTTAGGTTAAAAGGAATTTAGGTTAAGTAAGATTCAGGCTGAATGCATTTTAGGTAAAATGGGATTTCGGTTAAATGAGATTTAGGCTGAATGCATTTTAGGTCAAATGGAATTTAGGCTAAATGCGTTTTAGCCTAGATTCCATTTAACCTAAAATGCATTCAGCCTAAATACCATTTAACCGAAATCCCATTTTACCTAAATCCCATTTAACCTAAAATGCATTCAGCCTAAATCTCATTTAACCTAAATTCCATTTAATCTAATTCCCATTTAACCTAAATTGCATTAACCCTAAATCCCATTTAACCTAAAACGCATTTAGCCTAAATCTCACTTCACCGAAATCCCATTGAACCTAAAATATTTTTTATGTACTTTTGACATGAGTTTCCCAACCCTGTATTAATAGAGAGTAGTTCTTACCTATCGATAATGCAGGTTAGATGGCGTTTCAGACATCTTTGCGTTTGCGGGAATTTTCAAATGCTTTCTTTTATTTTTGTTTTGAATCATTCGTTTTCTTTAGTAGATCACTTAAAGAAGATATATATTGAAGTCGTAAATTAATAATAGTTGTTTGTTTTTTTATTTTAGGTAAGTTTTGTAATTTTATTCGTAAGAATGAAGGATACGTATTTTAAATAACATTTGAAATATAAAAGTAAAGTTTTTTTAAACAGTGAATTAAATTTGGTTTTCAGTAAAAATGGTTTAACCAAACATGCTATTTTGTGTCATATAGTTTTTATTTCTCTAATATTTAAATTTTTAGAAATATAACCTACAGAAATTTTCTTTTTTTTAATGTCAAAGTTTTTATATAAACAATAAAATCTGTTGATGGATTAGACTATAAGACATTTTAATTAAGTATTCAATAATTTTAAATATTGTGGTTTAATAATAATTTTCTAATCAAATTTTTCTAGATATATATTTAGGACAAAATTTATAATATTTTAGAATTAAAAAGAATTGCAAAATATAATTTATTTATTTATTTATGTAGTACATAATTCCCCGCAGTCCATAAAGAAACATAAAAGGGTAACGAAATATACATGGATATAAACTATATTTAGTTTATTTATAAACTCTAATTGATGTTAAACAAAATAAATGCAAATTTTGCAATTTAATTGAAAAAAAATAATGAAAGCAATTAAAAATTGGGGAAAGTAATTTAAACAATCATAAAAATGTTTTAAACATAAAGAAAATAATTTAAATTTAAGAAAAAAACTTGAGAATCTTAAAAGTAAATTAAAACCAAATTGAATAATGAAAAATTAGAGAAAATAATTGAAAATTAAAATAACATGGTTAAAAATTGAGATAAATAAATTAAAATTAAAAAAAAAATTAAGATTAAAAAAAATAATTAAAATTTGAGATAATAATTAAACAAATTACATAAAATATTTGAAAGAAAGGAAAATTAAACAAAATTTGAGAAAATACTTAAAACTTTCAGAAGATCATTGAAATAAAAGAAAATAATTAAAAATTAGAGAAAATAATGGAAAATTAAAAAAACATGATTAAAAATTGAGATACATAAATTAACATTAAAAAAAAATTAAAATTAAAAAAAAATAATTAAAATTTGAGAAAATAATTAAAAAAATTACATAAAATATTTTGAATAAAGGAAAGTTAAACAATATTTGAGAAAAATACTTAAAACTTTCAGAAGTTCATTGAAATAAAGAAAATAATTAGAAATTAGAGAAAATAAATGAAAGAAGATAAACATAATTTAAAATTGAACAGAACAAGTTTTAGAGGAATAAAGAGAAAGTAAAAACTTTTTGGCAATTATGAAAAAGAATGAAAAAAAGAACGAAAGTAATTGAAAATTGAAGAAAATAATATAAAAAATAATGAAATACCGTAAAACAGGCTAACTTCGCTCATGTAGTGTAACTTCGCTCAGTGGAAACTTTTTTTTTCAAAAATTATTTATTGTTATTTCTAGGAAGAAAAATATAAAATTTGCAATTGCTAATGTTAAGAAAAGTATCAAACTATGTCTCAAGGGTATTTTAAAGTAGAATTATAGTCAAGTTTTAATAAAAATAATATTTATTTAAAGATGTCTATTTTGCTCATTGAACAAGTAGTGTGTAAAAGTCGCTTGTGAAACCTATATTTAAAATATTTTATGTTAAAATCATCTAATAATCTTATTTCCTATATCCCTAACATGATTTAGAAAAAATAAAATTACTGAAAAGTTGAATAGATTTTGAAAAAAGTCAATTTAAAAAAAATATTTCATATTTGTTGGGTAATTTCGTTCATGAATACAATGTATCATTCAATTGTTTATCAAGTATCTAAGGTTATTTCTCATGACAAAATTCAAAAATTTTACGAAATTATAAAACACAAAACGTGGTTAAATATTTATTCTGATGACTGTAAATATTAATTAAATAACATTATTTTGTTTATAATGATTTTATAAAGTAATTATAGCTTGTAAACTAACATATTTTTGTTGTTAAAAATTAAAGTCATTAAAGTTGAGCGAAATTACCCCACATTGAGGTGTAATTTCGCTCACAATAAAAAGGTATATTAAATAGGTTTACGCAATATATAGTAATTTTTTTATTTTGTGAAATTAAAGAGGAAGAGTCAGAGATTATATATTTTCAGTACCAAAATTTATTATTAACTTTTTCGTATACTTTTTTAAAAAAAACATGAAATTTTGAGCGAAATTACCCTGTTTTACGGTAATTGAAAAGTCAGATAAATAGTTAAAATTTTTGACATTACGAAACAAATGTAAAAAATTGAAAACTGAAGGAAATAAATTTTGGAAAATAATTGAAAAATGTTTTTAATTTTTAAAACTTGACGAAAATAATTAAAATATGATACAAACATTGATAAGTTGTAAAAAATAAATGACATTTATGTTGATAATTGAAAAAACTACAGAATTTTGTTTAAAGAAAGAAAAAGTAATTGAAATTTACGATAATTAATAAAAAAAATTTGAAATTCATATAACAAATGAAAATAATTAGAAATTGAAGAAAATATTTGAATTTTCTGAAAAATACTTAAAAATCTTAGAAAATAATTTTAGAAAATGAGAATAATAATTAACAATCGAGGAAAATAATTAAAAAATGATAAATTTCAAAATTGAAAAAAAATTTTACATATAATTGAAGGTTGAGAAAGAAAATTGAATTATGATGAAAATAATTTAAATGTGAAAAATTGAAAACATTCAATAAAATTTTGAGAGAAATAACTGAAAAAATCATAGAATATATGTTTAAAAAAAATAATAATTACGAAATCACTTAAAAAAATGTAATTAAAGAGAATAATTAAAAAAACGCAGAAATAACGAAAATTGATGAAAATAATTGCAGGGATCACAGTTTTTCACCTTTTTCACCTAATCCCCTTTTTTCTCCCTTTTCCCCTTATTTTCCCCTTTTTTTATAAAAATCACCTAAAACACCTAAAATCAAAATTTTTCTCTTCTTTGACCTTCTTTTTTTCAAAAAGTTTCTATTTTCCACTTTCGGAAATGCAAAAATTTATCCTTTTTTAGGGTGCCTGTACAATGCTGAGAAATTAGTTATTGAATTTAAATGTTTAAAAATAATTTTTAACTTAAAATGGTTTTTTATTAATATTTATTGAATTTATTTAGATTTTAAACAGGAAACATGAAAAAAATATAATTAAAATAAAATTATTTTAAAAAGTTATATAATTTTCTTATTACCATGTATTCTTAATTAATTGAAACAAATTAATTTATTGGATAAAAAAATTTTTTATTAAATATTTTTTACTTGTTTTAAACAAATATTACTACTTTTGCATCAGAAAATAAAACCATGTATTCTTTCCGAAATACATCAAATGTATTTTGTTGGATGAAAAAAAATTGTTTATGAAATATATTTACTTATTTTAAACAAAAATTAATTGTTTTGAATTAGAAAATATAAAAACATAATAAAAGAAATTAATAAAAATAATTTAAATTGATTTTGTTATATTTCGCTAAAAGATTTTTAATTTAATTTCTTTAATATTATATCAGAACATTTTACATCACAGATTTTTATGTTTCCTGTTTAAAATCTAATTATTAAATAGATAATTAAAAAATATTTAATTGCAACAACCATCTTCTCGTCATTAAACAGACAACCTAGTAAAAGATACATTTTTGTATTTCCGAAAGTGCTCTTTCTTTTAAAATTTTCATAAACAAATTGAACAAAAAAGTCTAAATTAATTAATAAAACTGTTTTGAAAAAAAAAGAAACAATAAAATTTTGTAAAAGAAAACTTGAATTATTAATATAACCCTTTTTTCTTAATTTTCAAAATCCTCTTTTTATTAAAGAAAATCCCCTTATTAAAAGTAATGCCAAAATAATGAATATAACTATAAATTGATGCAAATCAAGAAAAATTGCAGAATTTATTTTTAAGCAAAAGAAAATAATTAAAAAATCGTTATATAATGGAAAATTCATGACAATAATCTAAATTTGTAATAATAACTGAAAATTTAGGAAATTAATTGCATGTGTATATATTTTAAACTTCTTCAAAAACCATGATAAATTTTTAAAGAGAGTCAAAATCTATAAAATAACAGGGACTAACTTCACTTCAGTTTTTAAAACGTGGACAGAAAAAGATGAATACATATTAATACTGACTAACTTCACTT
Source organism: Ganaspis brasiliensis (assembly GCA_037103525.1). Classification (NCBI taxonomy): domain Eukaryota; kingdom Metazoa; phylum Arthropoda; class Insecta; order Hymenoptera; family Figitidae; genus Ganaspis; species Ganaspis brasiliensis. The sequence goes on along the minus strand of JAZKLR010000647.1, from coordinate 47,097 downwards.
CAGACTTTAAAACGTGGACAGAAAAAGATGAATAAATATAAATATTAACTATTTTCAGAAGTTTACGGAGATTATTATTATTTAATTATTAAACCACAGTATTTAAAATTATTGAATACTTAATTAAAATGTCTTATAGTCTAATCCATCAACAGATTTTATTGTTTATATAAAAACTTTGACATTAAAAAAAAAGACAATTTCTGTAGGTTATATTTTTAAAAATTTAAATATTAGAGAAATAAAAACTATATGACACAAAATAGCATGTTTGGTTAAACCATTTTTACTGAAAACCAAATTAAATTCACTATTTAAAAAAACTTTACTTTTATATTTCAAATGTTATTCAAAATACGTATCCTTCATTCTTACGAATAAAATTACAAAACTTACACTGAGAAAAATCTGTTGCGATTATTGCTTGAAATCATTTTTGCATTTTTTCCATAATTCTATTGATGCTATATTTCTAACAGAACGTATAGTTATTGCTCGGACTTGGCCTGAAAACTGGGCGGAGCGGCCTAATAATTAGGTGGATTCTTGCAATTTTTGTATAGTTAGTGTCTATGCTATATTCATATCATTTGCTCATGCGATAATCGCAACAGATTTTTCTCAGTGTACCTAAGATAAAAAAACAAACAACTATTATTAATTTACAACTTCAATATATATCTTCTTTAAGTGATCTACTAAAGAAAACGAATGATTCAAAACAAAAATAAAAGAAAGCATTTGAAAATTCCCGCAAACGCAAAGATGTCTGAAACGCCATCTAATCTGCATTATCGATAGGTAAGAACTACTCTCTATTAATACAGGGTTAGGAAACTCATGTCAAAAGTACATAAAAAAAATTTTAGGTTCAATGGGATTTCGGTGAAGTGAGATTTAGGCTAAATGCGTTTTAGGTTAAATGGGAATTGGGTTAAATGGAATTTAGGTTAAATGAGATTTAGGTTAAATGGAATTTAGGTTAACTGAGATTTAGGCTCAATGCATTTTAGGTTAAATGGGATTTAGATAACATAGGATTTCGGTTAAATGGTATTTAGGCTGAATGCATTTTAGGTTAAATGGAATTTAGGCTAAATGCGTTTTAGGTCTAATGGAATTTAGGTTAAGTGAGATTTAGGCTGAATGCATTTGAGGTTATATGAGATTTAGGTAAAATGGGATTTCGGTTAAATGGTATTTAGGCTGAATGCATTTTAGGTTCAATGGGATTTCGGTGAAGTAAGATTTAGGCTAAATGCGTTTTAGGTTAAATGGGATTTAGGTTAAATGAGATCTAGGTTAAATGGAATTTAGGTGAAATGAGATTTAGGTTAAAAGGAATTAAGGTTAAGTGAGATTTAGGCTGAATGCATTTTAGGTAAAATGGGATTTCGGTTAAATGAGATTTAGGCTAAATGCATTTTAGGTCAAATGGAATTTAGGCTAAATGCGTTTTAGGTTAAATGAAATTTAGGCTGAATGCATTTTAGGTTAAATAGAATTTAGGTTGAATGGAATTTAGGTGAAATGGGATTTAGGTTAAATGGAATTTAGGTTAAATGATATTTAGGTTGAGTGCTTTTTAGGTTAAATGGCATTTAGGCTAAATGCATTTTAGTTAAAATGGGATTTATGCTTAATACATTTTAGTTTAATTGGAATTTAGGGTTAATGGTTTTAGGCCTAATGAGATTTAGGTTAAATGGGTTTTAGGGAATATTTATGCGCCTCAAGTTTAGTTGTGTATGTTTTGTAGAGTTTACATCGGGTGTGTGTATATTAGGGTGGTCCAAAAAAACCCAAATTAAGATATTTCAAAATCCTAAATCAGTTTCATAAGCTTCACAATTTTCTAAGACATAACCAATTTTTAAAAAAATTTTAAATTAATATTTAGAGGTCGCGCATAAACTTTTTCTCTCTAATGGGAAAATCACGAATTTAACATGTAAAATGGACGGTCTATTTTTAAGGCTTATTTAAACCTAATTGTTAATAACAAATTCTCTTTTCCACTAAAGTACAGATTTACATGGAATAAAAGAACAAGTTTAAGAAAAAAAAAAATTATTATCTTAATATTTGTAATTGTAATTCAATGTTGAAAATCGCAATTTCGGTACTTTTGAGCACGCTTTTTGTGTATTAAATATTAGTTTTTGAAGTTGAAAGTTACACTGAGCAAAACTTCATTCTTTGATAAATAAATAGTGAAAAAATCGGGATGATTGGAAAATATTAGAAGGTAAAATTATTGAAAAGAAAGTTTGTCTTTTTGAATTTCGATCCCGCGTAGGATGATTGTGACCATCATAAAAGTGAAAGTGATACTTGCCGACTTTATGCTACTGGTGAATTATGAAGGGGTTCAAGGGTCTTTCAAAGGAATTTTAAAGAAGCGGAAACCTTTTTTTTTACTGTCCTTTATTGAAAAAAAAATCATTTATTTATTTCCAAAATATTTACAAAATTTATTTGAATCATAAAATTTTTAATTTTTTACTGATGTATCATAAGTAAAAAAATATATAATCATTTATTAAAGGTGATAAATAAATTGTAAATGTATGAAAAATAAATAGTTTATTAATAATAATACTATTAATTAATTAATATTATTATCATATTTAATTAATTAATTAATTATTATTATTATTATAATTAATTAATTAATTTTTTTTTTTTTTGCGTAGGATGTGAAAACCTGCCTTCAGGTACCCTGTAGCCCGTACTACAGGGTTATGCGGGGGTGGCGATGTTCTGCCGACCCGCTAAAAACACACCCTTATTTGGGACCTTAAGACCACTCCCAGGTAGAGCCAGTTTACTGACGTATCGCCTTCAGGAGTGGTCTTATATCCCCTCTTCTGTCGCCAAAGCGACTTTCTCCCTTATTCTACGGGACTAATTAATTATTATTATAAATAATATTATTAAATTATAAAAATTAAATGAATAATAAATAAATTAATAATTAAAATTAAAATTAATTAATAATAAAAAATAAATTGTAAAAATTATACTTCCAATGACCTTTTTCAACAGTTTTTTTATTTTTCGGGAGGGTGAAGGCACCTTACAATCCACTTAGGTTGGGGTAATTAAAAACAATTGAAATTTACGCTTAATTTATCATTTTTTAAACAAGTTTAATATCAAATTTTTTTTTGATTAAGCAATAAAAAAATCTCTTTTTCTTGCTTTAAAAACAAAAAAAATTGTGTGGGGGTGTAATTGGGGGGGGGGAGGTTTAACTTAAGGTTAGGTTTGAAAGAATTATATTTCAAATGATTTTTTTTAATAGATTTTTTTTCTTTCGGGGGGGCACCTCACAACCCCCTGGTATTCACTTGGTTGGGGTAATTACAAGCAATTTTAATTAACGCTTAATTTATCATTTTTTAAACAAGTTTACTATCAAATTTTTTTTTTTTCGATTAATCAATAAAAATATCTTCATTGGTTTAAAAAACGGGTAATTATGTAGTTACGCGGCTCCTGTCATATCTAAGGGGGGAGCTTGGTTTGGATTTTAAGACGTCTCTGTATATTTATATAACATAATATACAGAAAGAGGTCTTAAAATCCAAACCAAGCCCCCCTTTAGAAATCTGGAAAAAAAATTTTAACTTACGTAATTTACGTGACTTACATAATTTACGTTTCTTAAAATCATGCCCAGTGTAGTTGGGCCTAATTTCATAGAAATCAGCAAAAACTAAAAAAAAAATTTTTTTAAACTAACGTCATTTACGTAATTTACGTTACTTACGCTTCTTTACATCATGCGCCGCGTATTTGCATCTAATGCAATAGAAATCAGCAAAAAACCCGTCAAAAAAGTTTCAGTTTTCAAGATATGACAGTAGCCTCTTAACTGCATTATTTCTTTTCTATTTTACGTAATCTACGTAATTTACGTTTCTTAACATCATGCGCCGTATTTGCATCTAATACAATAGAAATCAGCAAAAAACCCGTCAAAAAGTTTCAGTTTTCAAGATATGACAGGAGCCGCTTAACTGCATAATTACCAAAAAATGTAAATTAAGCGCAAACATCTAATTACACCAACTAACTTTACATAAATTTAATTTAGAGAACAAAAAAATTTATTAATTAGAAAATTTGGAAATGATATTTCAAATTAATGAGAATATATATTATAATACACATGTAATTTTAATAATATTAATATTATTCGGAAAAGATATTTCCTAAAAGGATTTTCTACCTCTCTTTTCATCTATTCTCAGGCCACATAAAAGGGAAGATGGGCAAAAAATCAGTTGGCTACTTGCAACCACAGGGCTTTTGAAGGATGGGATTATAGTTATTGCTGCTAAGCGAAACGTAGAAAAAAACTGTTAAAATCTTGGTTCGAAAACGGGAAACTTTGACTGCGATGCGCGAACCCTAAATATTAATTTAAAAAAATTTTAAAAATTGGTTATGCCTTAAAAAATTGTGAAGATTATGAAACTGATTTAGGATTTTGAAATATCTTAATTTGGGTTTTTTTGGACCACCCTAGTGTATATATATATATATAATGAATCACTTATCAGAGTGTCTACTAACCGGGAAAACTGGGAAATAATCGGGAGTTTAAGGGGACATAGGCAGTCAGGGACGCTTAAATATACGGTTTTTCTCGATTTTTTTTTTAAGGAGAACGAATGACGGTTTTTTACTTTAAATTTTTGCATTACATTTATGCATTACCTATATTTAAAGAACAATTCTAAATTTATTCATTAAAAAATAATAAAAATTATAAAAGTTATAATAAATTTATTCGGTCTCTTAAAAAAAAAGCTTTTTTTGTGGTGGACACCATAAGTCCCGACAGGATTATCTAAAATCAAAAAACCAACAATTTTTCGTTAGTAGAGTAGCTTTTTTAGTACTTGAGCGAAGCACACTTGAAAAAAAAAATTTTTTAATTTTTTATAGCACTTCAAAGTAAAAATCGTGTTTTCTGCTTAAAAATTGGATCATTTTTATTTTTTTAAACAAATTGTTAACGTTATAAAAAAAATTCTTCCGCTCAAGTACAAGCTAAATATGTATAAAAGATGCGCAAAAAATTGCAAAATGATCGGTTCGTAATTTTTTAAAATAGCATAGCATGGATTTTCAATTTTCTTTTTTTAAATATTTAGTAATAAATTCTTAAGAGATTTGTGAGATTGATTTGAACATCAAATGCTTATTTCAAATCACTGTGCGCCGCAAGAAACGACACAACAGTCACGGGCTTTTTAAGCGGCGCACAAATCGCGCTCTCTCCCTTCCAATTTCGCTCGCATCGACTTAAAATTTTGAGACAACATTTCTAAAATGCTGTACTTTAATACAAAAAAATTTCCAAAAATAGATTTTTTAAATTTTGTGACTGCCTATGCCCCCTTAAATTGACCGGGAATTAACTGGGAATTTTTTTCTGGGTTAATAAATTTTACTAATAAATCAATTTGTTTTATAAAAAATAATTTTTTACTTCAATTTTGGTTGTATTTTATTTCAAATACTTACTCTCTAAATTTCTTAAGTGAAAATTGAGCCTCTCCATATGGAGTGAAAGGTCACTCATTGAAAGAGCGAATTTATTCACTCTATGGATAGAGTGACGAGTTCACTCTAAATAAAGTGAATTTTTCAGCTGATTTAAAATGGCGGCTCACTCCACTTAGGTCAAATTTCCCACTCCTATTTTAGATTGGGTGAATTAAAGCTTTTGGAAATTTGAATAACATTCTAACTTTAAAGGAATAATATCTTATTTTTGAAAAACAAAAATAAGAAATAAAAATAAATATTGAACCTAGAGAGAGAAAATATATGATCTTAGGAAGGTCTTATCCTAAGATCATATATTTTCTCTCTCTAATAAACTACAATGGAAGGAAACAACTCTTTGATATTAAATATTGAACCTCTTTAATTAGTAACTTTCTGTCAGTACTGTGGTATTTTCGTGCGACCCCCAGGCCTAAAGCCCAACCCTCTAACCAGTATGCTCTACGCTCGTTGGTACACAACTTACGAACTGCCATTATAAGGTACGTGCTTACGTTCACTCAAAATAGAGTGAAAGTTTCACTCTAAATCTTGGGAGTGAATATTCACTCCAAGCACTGGAGTGGATTTCTGCACTCTTTCCATTAGAGTGAGCGATCTCACTCTTTTAGAGTAAGCTTTCACTCTATATGCAGTGAATGTACATCTTAATCCTAAATTAGAGAGAAATTTTCACTCTAAGAAATTTAGAGAGTAAAGTAGATTTATTTATATAACTTTGAGTAATATCTTTTAATACAAATTTATTAGTTAACGATTCTTTAATCGTTTCATTTTATACCTATTCAATTTACGATTCACAATATAAAATTTAAATACATTGAAAAAATTTGATATAGATACTGAGATTTTCACTTCTTCAATGTTTCTCTGCTTTAATTTCTAATACTAATTTAGTTTTTAAATATACACTACCGTCAAAGATTGTTGGTACGATTGATAAAAGTGGTTTCAAAAACACAGGTCAATTTAAATCAGGATATTTTGGTCAAAAAGTTAGATAGGGACTTGGGATTAAAATATTTGGAAAAGTTATAAAATGCTGCGTAAGATGATCTACTTATACATTATTTTTGACTTATCAAAGTGATAATATTTGTTGATGAGTTTGGATAAAAATTACCAAATTTTTCAAATATTGTTGTATAAGTTTAGCTCGTTGCCTGATCTACAAAAAGTATACAAAAAATTTGAGATTCCCCTTGTTGGTTCGCCCACATTTTCTCCAAAACTCTATTGTCAGAATATCCATTTGACCGAATTTTATTTATCCAAAATTGCATTTATCAGAAATCTCATTTATCCAAAAAAGCATTTATCAGAAATTTCTTTTGTCCGAAATTTAAATGATTAGAAATCTAATTTCTCAGAAAATACATTTACCAGAAATATCGTTTGTTCAAAAGGTAAATTGTCAGAAATCTAAATTATTCAAAATTGTATTCATCAAAAATTTAATTCATCCAAAATAGCATTTATCTGAAATCTCGTTTGTCAAAAAATTAAATTATCAAAAATTTTATTTATTAAAAATTACATTTATCAGTAATCTCAATTGTAAGGATTTTCAATTATCAAAAATCTAATTTGTTCAAAATTGAATTTATCAGAAATGTCCCATGTCCGAAATTTCATTTAGAGGCTATCCATAAATTACGTAACACGTTTTTTTAAAATTTCAGACCCCCTCCCCCCCTCCCCCATGTAACACGTCGATACCTACATTAGCGCAAATTTTTCTGCTGGTCGTAACAAACTGCTTGACCCCCCCCCCCCTCCCCCTAAGAAACGTTACGTAATTTATGGATGGCCCCTTATCAGAAATCTAATTTGTCCAAAATAGCATTTAATAGAAATCTCGTTCTTAAAAAAATTAAATTTTTACGAATTTTATTAATCAAAAATTGTATTTATCAGAAATTTCATTAGCCCGAAATTGCATTTGTCAGAAACCTAATTTATTAGACAAAGCATTTAACAGAAAACTCATTTGTACGAAATAGCATTTATAAGAAATCTAGTTTTCAAAACATTGTAATTATCAAAAAACCCATTTATCCAAAAGTGCATTTTACAGAAATCTCATTTGTCCGAAATATTATTTATCAGAAATTTCATTTGTCAAAAATGTCAATTATCAGTAATTTTATTTATCGAAAATTGCATTTATCAGAAATTGCAGTTATTAGAAATCTCATTTGTCAAGAATGTCAATTATCAGTAATCTTATTTATCAAAAATTGCATTTATTAGAAATCTCATTTCTCAGAAATTGCAATTATCAGAAATCTCATTTGTCCGATATTGCATTTATCAGAAATCTCATTGATCCGCAATATTATTTTTCAGAAATCTCTTTTGTCAAAAATGTTAATTATCAGTAATCTTTTTGTCTAAAATTGGATTTATCGGAAATCGCATTTCTCAAAAACTGTTATTATCAGAAGTCTCATTTGTCTGATACTGCATTTATCAGAAATTTCATTTGTCAAAAAAATCAACTATCAAAAACCTCATTTATCCAAATTTTAATTTGTCAAAAATCTAATTTATCAAAAATTGAATTTATCAGACTTCTTAGTTGTCCGAAATTGCATTTAACAGAAATCTAATTTGTCAAAATTTCCAATTATTAAAAATCTAATTTGTCCAAAATTACATTTATCAGAAATCTTATTTGTCAAAACTTGCATTTATCAGAAATCGCATTTGTCCGAAATTGCACTTATCGGAACCTATTGTGCGAAAGTCCATGTACAAGAAATCTCATTTTCCCAAACTTCCATTATCCCAACATTTCTCTTTGCAAGCGACTTGTCCGTCCCTGGTCTAGTCGGTAAAACAGAGTGCAGTTCAGAATTAATTCGAAGCGACATCTTTTCTGTTTCACCGAATATACCAGGGACGAACAAATCGCTTGGAAAGAGAAATGTTGGGATAATGGAAGTTTGGGAAAATGAGATTTCTTATACATGGACTTTCGCACAACTCAAGGTTATGAAGAATAATCTTTTGGATGAATAAATGCAATTTTTGACAAATAAGATTTCTGATAAATGCAATTTTGGACAAATTAGATTTTTGATAATTGGAAATTCTGACAAATTAGATTTCTGTTAAATGCAATTTCGGACAACTAAGAAGTCTAATAAATTCAATTTTTGATAAATTAGATTTTTAACAAATTAAAATTTGGATAAATGAGGTTTTTGGTAGTTTATTTTTTTGACAAATGAGATTTCTGATAAATGCAGTATCAGACAAATTAGACTTCTGATAATAACAATTTTTGAGAAATGCGATTTCTGATAAATCCAATTTTTGACAAATAAGATTACTGATAATTAACATTTTTGACAAAAGAGATTTCTGAAAAATAATATTTCAGACAAATAATATTTCTGTAAAATGCACTTTTGGATAAATGGGTTTTTTGATAAATACAATGTTGGGAAAACTAGATTTCTTATAAATGCTATTTCGGACAGATGAGAGTACTGTTAAAGGCTTTGTCTAATAAATTAGATTTCTGACAAATGCAAGTTCGAACTAATGAGATTTCTGATAAATACAATTTTTGATAAATGAAATTCGTAAAAACTTAATTATTTTAAGAACGAGATTTCTATTAAATGCTGTTTTGGACAAATAAGATTTTTGATAAATGCGTTTTTGTATGAATGACATTTCTGTTAAGTAAGATTTTTAGTAAATGACATTGCCCACAAATAAAATTTCTGATAAATACAATATCGAATAGATGCGATTTCTGAGAAATTCAATTTCGTACAGATGCCATTTCTGAGAAATGCAATCTCGGAAACATTAGATTTCTGATATATGCAATTTTTGATAAAGAAGATTTTAGATAATTCAAATTACTGACAAATTAGATTTTTGATCAATGCAATTTCGAACAAATGAAATTTCCGAGAAATGCTTATTTGGATAAATAAGATTTCTGATAAATGCAATTTTGGATAAATAAAATTCGGTCAAATGGATATTCTGTAAATTGGGTTTTGGAGAAAATGTGGGCGAGCCCCTTTGTTTTCTTTTCTGAATTGTAAACTTTAATTTGAGCTAAGAAAACTTCAAAAATATTAAGTGGTTCTCGAAATACGACTCAAAATGTTGGACCATATTTTCTGTCAAAGTCTGCTAAAACCGTGGTTTCTTCTTAAAAACGATGGTTTTTCCGGAAAAACTTCTAGTACGTTTTAAGGCATATTTCGAGAACCACTTGATATTTTTTTAGCTCAAATTAAAGCTTACTTCAGCAAAGAAAACAAGGGGAATCTCAAATTTTTTGTATATTTTTTGTAGATCAGGCAACGAGCTAAACTTATGGAACGATATTTGAAACTATTGGTAATTTTTATCCAAACTCATCAATTAATATTATCACTTTGATAAGTAAAAAATAATGTATATCAGTAGACCATATGACGTAGAATTCTATAAGTTTTCCAAATATTTTAATCCCAAGTCCCTACACGGGGAAAACGTTTGAGGTAATCTTTCCCATATTATATGCAGGACCTCGGATCAAAGTTACAATTGAGATATTGTGTTCAAAATTCTGATATTTATTTTCAAAAAATAAGAAAAATTTTCCCATATACGTGGTACTTGAGAGTCAAAAGTAGACTGAAAAAGACTACTCGCTTAAAGCTGTAAAATGTGGATTAAAGTTGAAAAGAGTTTGCCGAGAAATGTGCAGAAGTTTACTATGCTACGGGTAATCGGAGTTCGGGCTCAGCGTCAAGTCCAATGACTCTCCAGCATGGTAAACTCTCCTCAAAACTCGGAATTTATTCCTATCGCATGATAAATCAAACTTTCTCCCTCTTTTTCCATTTTTAATTTGCAGATGCGATCACATATTATTTGTCTGTTAATTCCACAAGAACTCTTTCTATTAAAAGGAAAAAGAATTATTTTTAAATTATTAATTTTAATACTTATATTAGAGGCTAGCCTAGCTTACGTTGAATTATATAACATGAAACTATGACAAAAAAATTTGAAACGAAAACTTGTTAGATATTTCCTATTTTACTGACTACTCTTTCAATTAGTTTATTTTTTAAATTCTTATAATATTTTGATTCTTTAATTGTAAATTTCTGTAAATAGTTTAATTCTTAATATTTATTTACATTTAATACTAAAATGATAAATTTTATAATAAATTACACAATATTTGTATTTTACATTAATTAAAAAGAAAATTACCTAAAATATTTCAGATATGATGCTCTACTTGGTTTTTTTATCATTGTAAAATTAAACTATTAGACATATATTTTACAACTTTTAAACTTCTATGTTTGTAAATTTTTTTAAATAAAAATTTCTTGTAATTTAAAGGCAGATTTTTTATATTTTAAAGTTTCTTTCTTGCTTTGAAAATTTTCAATTATGGTAATTTTTACTCTTTACTATTTTTAAATAGCTAAATGTCATTTTTTAAAATTATTATTTTTCTTACTTTTTATTTATTATATTTATAAGATCTACTTAATTCATTACTTTCAATTTTTAGTTGTAATAACTTTTATTTATTCAAATTCTTATTCAAAATAATATTTATTTTCATAAATAACGTTTAACAAATTCTCTAAATCTGAGTTAGTTAAAAATAACTAGCTTGAAATCAAAAAGTTAGCTATTAATTCAAATAGCTATATTTCTACTAATCATTTAGTAAAAAATAAATAATTATTAGTTTAGTTTATTTTTAAGTTATATCAAAATAGATAATATTTTAGTAAAATTCTGATTATTATTAATAATTAATTATTTTTAACTAATTCAGATTAAAAGAATAGATAGGATTTTCTAGGTTATTAAACTTTTAATGCAGAAAAATACAAATTTGTTTCTATAAAAATTATTATATTAAATAACATTTATATTAATATTTTTATATATAATACATATAATATATTTTTAATAAATGAATATTTGGTTTTTTAATCATTGTAAGAATTAAAATTTTGATAAATGAGAATTTTCTATCTAATTATTAAATTACTTTATTTAAAAATTATATAATACAGGAGTCTCGGAAATCGAAATTAACACAAGTGAAATTGATCTAAAGTGAATAAAAGATAAAGTCAAAGATTTTGTTAATTATATCTATTTTTAAAATTTAGATAATTGTTAAATTTGTACACATTATATATAATAATTTTTAAAATATCTACAAGTAAATTTTTATAATAAGACCTTTATTTATTAAATAAAACTTTTTTTCAAATTAAAAAACTATTTGACATTAATATAATATTTTGGTCATACTTTTTAGAATTTAAAATACAAAATAAGTTCTAAATTAACATTTTGAATTTGATTTACAGATTATTGCAAGACAAAAAAGAAAGATTTAATAGAAATTACCAAAATTTTGAAACTTGATTTATATAAAAAATTGATCAAGGAAGGAAGCAATAATTAACACATAATTGTTTTAAATTATAATTATTCAGTCTAAAGATATAAGAATTAAAACCGTTTCTCATAAAGGGATACAATTCTACTCAGTTAGTATATAAGGAAAGTTTGAATCTCTAATTCCAAATGTATTCGAGCGTGTTCGGACTGCGTGAATGTGTATATAGATATTTGTATATTGCGGCGTAAGTTTAGTTTAGGTAAATCGCGTCTTGTATATAGTTCAAAAGAATATTAAATTAATCTTAAGGTTAAAACTATGATCGTGATTGTATCGTTAAATGTAATTATAATTAGCGAAATAAGTAATCTCTATAGGAAATAAATCTGTAATTAATATGAAGGAAATCTTTTTATTTTTTGGTTGAATAGAAAAGATCATCTAGTTGGCAAAACTTTACCATGCTGGTGAGCAGGAGCCTTGACAAGAGCATTGTCGAGGCGCACTGAGCTCAAGAATTCGAGCTCAGCGCTTTGTCATCCAGCATGGTAAAGTTTTTCCACGTGCTATGTATAATACTACACAACTTTCTGGCAATCGAGGAATCGCCCTCCAACCATCAAATTACCATGCTGGAGAGTGATGTGTATCCATATTTTTGTATAAAACATTTCTAATTCTTGAATATTTTCTATTATAAATTGAATGGTAAAGTTTTCTAAAAATCACTTTGATCCGAGGTGTATCATGCTAACATGGTAAACTTTATCTGAAACATTTTCTCCGTGTACTTAACTTTTTGACCAAAATGTCCTGATTTGAATTGTCCTGTGTTTTTAAAACCACTTTTATCGATGGGATTAACAATTTCCGACGGTAGTGTATTTTGGGATTGTATTATTTATTTCTACAGTTTTTAAAATTATCTCATACTAATAAAATTGTAAATTAGTAAACATTTCATTATAATTTAATTTACTAATACATCAATCAATTATATTTTACTAATCTTTATTTTGACTTATTTAAAGCAAAAATAATTGTTATATTTTTAGGTAACAAATTTTACATTGTATAATGATTTTTTTGAAAAAGTAGTTTTTTGTATAAAATTTTGTAATAAATGTTTCCAAAGTAGACCAGACGGATAAATGATAGAGAAGTGCGAATAAGGATTTCTAGACCAAAAATCGAATCAAATCGAATCAAAAAATTTAGGTATCATATTGAATCAAATATCAGTTGAATTTGAAAGAATTTGCAATAAAATAAAGTGTTTTTAACATTTTTGTGAATTAAAAATTTGAAAATATTTGTTATTAAATTTTGTTAAATTATTTGACTCAATAATTTTCCAAAAATTAACCTTTGAGAAGTTTTTTATATAATATGTATGGTAATATTAAAAGCTTCTGTCCACTTCAAATTAAAAATTTTGTTGAACAACTGAATTAGAATATTTTCATAAAGCTAACTTAAAAAATTAAGGATAAAAGCTTCAATATTTCTTTTTAAATCTAAAAAACGTTTAAAAAAATTGGTTTTAGTACACTTCTTTCAAAATTTTTTTATAAGTTGATAACTTAAAAATATTTTAATTTAAATTAAAAAAACTTCCTTGTCTTAACAAATTCTCTAGGGTCAAATAATTAATAAGTTTTTTTGAAATTTTTTAATGATGAGAGCAAAATAATTTTACTAGTGGTTTGAATTAGATTTTGAAAATATTGTTATTGAAAATGAATGTGAAATAATTAAATGCATAGGGGAGGTTGGTCTCAAACCGACCCCCTAAAAAGCAGAAGCCAAAAAGGTGCCAACAACTTGTTTCATTACTGAGGTCAAATTTTTTCCAAGTAAAGGAATCATTTTTCCATGTTTCCACTGGTTGCCGAGGCTCTGGATCTCATTAAGTGAAAGATACTGAGAGAAAATCGAAAATTGACGTTTTCGACATTCTCAAAAAGGGTGTTCTGAAACCGACCCCCTATTTTTATTGCAGAAAATAGCGAAAATAAATAAAATTTTGAACTTGTATTGTAATTTGAATTAAAAAACAACAGGCTTGGGTCCGTAAATAGTCTACTTCACTATAGAATTTACTTTTATAGTGAATCAGACTATTTACGGACACAAGCCTGAAAAACAACAAACTAGAATCAACCTAAATTACTTTTACTTTATTGGAATACATTATTTAAGGCCTTTTCCAGAATAAGAGTAAAAGAATTATGATTACAATAAAAAATGAGTGTTTTTAGTCTGATCTTAATTATAAGCTATATTATCTTAGCTTAATTATTGTTATTTTATTAAAATCCATTTGCTGGTATTATTTGTCAATAACAAATAATTTAGTTACAATTACAATGCAAGAAAGGGGGGGGGGGTCAGTTTCGGACTACCCCCACTATTTTCCAATCATGTCTTGCCTATCATTGATGTCAATCAAAGCGTTTGAATTTAAATATTGTGTATTAAAGTTGAGGTCATAAGCAACCAAAAAAACTTATACTTAAATTTTCCTGAACTCAATTCAACACTTAAATTAACTTAAATTCAAGATAGGTCAAAAACAAAAAATAATATTGCAAAAAAATAATTTTACGTAAAATTCCAAAATACAATTGGACCAAGAGATTATTACCTATATTAAAAATTTCAGAGTTATGAAAGTGTTCTTTTGGTGGTATTTACGATTATCTCTGAGAAACAGAGGGGGATCGGTATGGTACCACCCTCCCCTACATCGTCTTAAAAAAATAAAATAAATAGGTCAATTTTTAAAGATATTTGTAGGTCTATTCATACTTAAAATAAAATAAATTTTACTTTAACGAGAGAAAAAAAACCGGGAAAAAAAGGAAATAACCGGGAATTTTGTGGGACGAAATTAGTAGACACCATGGTATAAATAATTTCATTGAATTGTTTATCCACAAAAAAAAGAGTGTTACTTTAATTGTGTAATTTATAACTAGATATTTTATGTAAGCCGAGCACGTTTTGCTCGGTTTCTTGGCGCGCTTTTGAGACCCAAAGCCGACCATTACGTCAGCCAGTAGTTTTGCCTGCCGTTGCCTGCAAACCTACTGCCTGACGTATGGTTTGCTTTAAGTCTCAAAAACTCGCCAAAAAACCGAGAAAAACGTACTCCACTTCCATAAAACATCGTGTGGACCTCAACTTAAAACACATTTCTCGTCCTCGTTGTTTTACAGGACTCGGCTTCGCCTCGTACTGCAAACATAGCTTGGACGAAAAACGTGCGTTTTGCGTCTCGGTGCACAATATACTATTAATATTTTTTTACTTGACAAACAGAAATTTATTTGTGTTAAAACAACATTTTAATTTGAATATTTACTTGGCTTTAAAACAATACATAGTTCTGTATTATAAATAAAATAATATGTTGTTTTGAATTTTCCATTAATTCATAATATTTAGAATCATTGACAATGTTTTTTTGCTACTGTTAAGTATTAACAACTATCCTAAAAGTATGTAAAAGAGCAAGTGACGCTGACCAATTTAAAGGTACCCTTACACTGAGAAAAAAATACTCTTGAATCTATAGTATTTTGGTTTTACGCATTAAACGGCGTCTTTGTCCTTGTTCGAACATATTAACTATCATTTTAAAAGTATGTACTATTGACTTTTGCACTTTAAATTTTATAGTATATGCTTTTACTTCAACAATATTCTTATTGTTTTCAAAGTAAAAATTTTTGATTTAATAGAATGATTTTGTTCTTTCAATTACAAACACTCAAGATTCAATAGTAGGGAAAAAGGTTCGGTTGTGGGCACCCCTGCGAAACTTTGGACAGAAAAGATATTTGTCAAATGTGACAAATGTCAAGTGTGTGGTATGACCGCACGTAGTTTTTTGCGAGCATACAAAATTAATCGGACACCTGTACTCTTTGCTGCAAAGAAATTAATTTTTTTCAAGTTGAAATTAAAATAAAAGTTTTTTTAAATATTTTTAAAAGTGGCACAAATTAAAGCGAATCAATTAAAAATGTATGTCTAATGCATATTTACACAGTAGATATAATATATTTTTTAATCCAATACCGAGTATCACAACAATGTTTACAACCAAAATTTTTTTCATGACGTTTTAACATGATTGCAAAGTTCGGTTGTGGGCACTCAAATTGGTTCGGTTGTGGGCACCAATATTTTTTTAGATAAATCTCGAAATATCGTGTTGGATGAAATCATAAGTAATTTCTCACAACTATTAATAGAGTTTCACATATTTTAAGGGTTTCCAGTGGTTTCTGGGAGTGATCTAGGGACAAAATTCTTATAACGAGAATTAAGCGTCCGTCGTGTAATGACAATAGTTGTGCATTTTAGGTTCGATGTGTGAAAGAGTGAGACAAAGAGAGACAAAAATAGTCGGTATATCGATGTGAAGTAGAAGTAAAATGGATGTGAAGTGAAAGTGAAATGAAAGTGAAATGTAAATAAAGTGTAATGAAGTGGATGTGAAGTGTAATTAAAGTGAACTTAAAAAGAAGGTAGAAGTAAAGTGGATATACAGCGGAATTTAAGTGGATGTGAAGTGGAAGTGAAACGAAAGTGAAGTGGAAGTAAAGAGGAAGTGAATTACATTGAAGGGGGACTGAAGTGAATGTAAAAAGTTTTATCTTACGCGGTAATTTTTCCGCTGAAATCCTTTGAAATAAATAAGTTTTAGTTTTGAAATTAAACTTAAAATAATTTAAATAATTTAAATAATTTCATGTATACTATCATTTAATTAATAATTAAATTGATATTTCTTCATATTTGAGGTGGTTTAAGTTCATTTTTTCTCATTTTTAGCCAATTTTTTAAGGGTGCCCACAACCGAACCAAAATTTCATTTTTGCAAAAAATTACCACTTTATTAAATTTATAAAAATAATTTTTCTATTCGACGGAATCAATTTAGTTTATTTGCCAGAAGTTAGCTAAGGTCTCTAGCTTTCCATACATACGTTAATGACTATGTCATATTTATTAGGCACAAGTTATGGGTCAAAAACAAAAAGGGTGCCCACAACCGAACCTATTCCCTTATACTTAAACGAATCAAAAGTAGATTCTGATTGTTTCAACAGAAGAAATGTTTGATTCCACAGCATAATTTTGTTGCTTTGATTACAAACACTCAAGATTCAATAGAATATTTATAGGAATCAAATTCAGATATTATTTGTTTTATAAGATTATTCAATGAGAAAAAATGTTTTTGAATTAATTGACATTTGTCTTTGTTTCAATTATTATTTTATTATAATCATGTCATTTTATTATTTCTATTATTTATTATTGATACTGTTTTATAGAATTTTTTATATTATTTTTACAAATACAACCTATACGACTTAATACTAACGCTCTGCTTATAAATTAAAAATATTTGACGCTGGGGGGTCTCGAACGCGCGACCCCTGGGCCTAAAACCCAACGCTCTAGCCTCTATGGTATACACTTGCTGATAGACGTTTAACAAACAGCATTTATAAGCTGTTCCAAGAATGTTTTTTTAAGAATGTCTGTTTCCAAGAATTAGAAAAAGTAAATTATTAAGATGTCACTCTAATATTTTTTTAAAAACAGTGTCTAACACACAGGAACGTCGAATTCAATAGAATAAATGTACTTCATTCAAAAGTATTTTTTCTCAGTGTTGAGTCAAAGTTAAAATTTAAACTTATATTTTTTGTAATATTTTTAATGGCATTTTAATTTAATAATTCTTTAATTTCTTTTTAAATTTGGATAAAAGAATATACAAATTATATTAGAATATCATAATCATCGTTCTTTGATTCTGTTTAATATATTATGGATTCAAAGGTATCCGCCTTTGAACCTATTCAAAGATTTTATTAGTTGCAATAACAGTAGATACTATAAAATTTAAAGTATATTTGTTTCAATCTATTATTGTTTTCTTTGATGTACGAAGATATTCCATTAATTTAATAAAATATTTATTGCTTTAAAAGTATGTTTTCTTTGATTCCATTAAATATACTATGGATTCAAAGGTATCCGCTTTTAAACGTATTCAAAGGTTTTATTAGTTGCAATAACAGTAAGTACTATAAAATTTAAAGTATATTTGTTTGAATCTATTATTTTTTTCTTTGATCTATAAAGATATTCCATTAATTTAATAAGATATTTACTGTTTTAAAAGTATGTTTTCTTTGAACCAAATCAATATTTCTTGAATCAAGTTTATATACTTTCCTTTAGTATTTTAACGGTATTGCAATTTAAAGTACCATATTTTTAAATCATTAGTTCCAGTTTTTGATTTAGAGAAAATTTTGTTTGTATAGAAAAACAGTTGTTTTGAAGGTATGAAGTTCAACAGTATCGGAACTATATTGATTCAACAGTATTTTTCTCTCTGTGTATGACATTTTTGTAACAGTGTTCTAGAATCTTCGTTACACTTTCATTCTATAACTGTTCCATAACAAAACTGTAACACCCGTTCTGTAACAGGTGTTCTCATTTTGGTCTCGAACAGTTCTAGAACGTGCACACTGGGTGTCAAACGTGGATTTTACATAAGCACTTGAAGTTTCAAAAAAGGGGTAACTTTGGGGTAGTTTTATATTGGGTTAAGGTTGTTTTCTCATTGGAACAAATTGTGGGGGTATAATGCCTTTTTCCACGAAAAAAATTTACATTGCATTTTTTTATCTCCAGGGAGACTTTAGAGAGGTTCTAGGGGAGGGGGAGAACCTCATTTGTTGAAAATTATTCTAAAATAGTTTGCCATGTTTGATCCGACATTTTGAATTCTGAAATATTAACATTGAATTCCTAAACATCGATTGTAAAATCCCTTAGATATCAACTTTTACAAGAATCCAATATTTTGTTTTTTAACATCCGCCATATTAGATTCGCCAATTTGAATTTTAAAACTTTGATACTGGATTTGTCATCACAGACCCCAAAAACTCCCTTTAACAAGTTTCAGTACAGTTTATATATACATCTTAAGGTTTTGGCTACTTTTTTGTCAATTTGTGTTACTATGAGACAGTCTACTCTTAAGTATTGTGCATCCAAACAGGATTCTGAAAATTATTAGTTAATAGTTTTTTACATATAATATCAAGTTTTATTAAATTTAAAGATTTTTTAAAGTTTTTGAATATTTGATTTCAGCCGGAACTAGTGAAAGAGTATCAGCACGTTATTTATCAAAACATTATCAAGGGAATGAAAGTTTTGGTAGATGCCCGTGATAAATTGAACATTCCTTGGGAAAATCCGAAAAATTATGACATTGGATATCAACTGCTCAAATTTGAAAACACAATGATTTTGGATACCAGATTATTTCTTCACTACGTACCATCTTTACAGAGCCTTTGGAAAGATAATTCCATTAGACGGGCATTTGATAGACGGAGAGAATTCCAATTGGTAAAGTTTTGTATTTTTTTAGTAATAATATCTGCATAATTTTGTACATAGGTAATTTTTTAGAAAGCTGACACTTTTAATATACAGTGAATTCTCGATAGTCGTTTGCTTTATTGTCGGACCATTTTCAAAAGTCGTTCGTTTTCCAGTGTGCACGCTTAACTCTGTGACTGAAAGGCAGAATAACATAACTGCATTTTCATAGTTTTGAGAAAAACCTGTTTTTGTTTATTTTCTTGGTTTTGTAAAATCGAAAAATCAACCAATATTTTTGGTGTTTGGCATTGTATCCTATTTTCTAGTGTAGTTTTTACATCTGTTTATCAATTTTAATAAAATATAAACGCTTTAAAAAAGAATATCAATTCTTTTTTTCGATTTGAATGCAGTTATGCTGTTGTGTTATTAATTATTTTCTACGTAAATAAACATTTAAATCACTTTACTGTTATGAAACTTTAAAAAGCATTACTAAATTAACTCAAATCTGATGTTATCTCAAATTCGATAAAATGTTAGTTATGATGTTATGCCTTTCAGCCACAGAACTAATCAGTGCTGTACTTAAGTTCTATGAAGTTGACCAAAACACAATATTTAAGATATTATTTACTCGGGGGAAAAAAAAAGTAAAAAGTTACTTTTAGAAGAATTACCCAATTAGAAGCTACAAATCTTTTAATTTTAAAAGTTGTACAAAATAACATTTACCTATGTTTATATAATATAACAATCTTCATTTTAAGTTTTGTGTAAAAATGATACTGACTCCAATTTTAAAAAATAAGTCTTATAAAATCAAATTTTTTAAATTATTCAGAACCACACTTTTAAGTCTTGCTTTGAGAAAAATTGTTAAAATTTTCGAATAAAAAATAATGTTGGACCTCTTTTTTTCTAAAATTTTTGAAGTTAGATTATCACGAAAAATTTACAAAAATTATTCTAATTTAGATATTTAGTAACATATTTGAGTTTTAAAAACAAATTTAATTTATTGATTGAGATTTCAAACTTATCTGGTGATTTGTCACCTTTTTTACCTTTTTTGATGACTTGTCACATTTTTACATCTTTTTTCACCTTTTTTGGTATCAAAAACATATAATTTTTTGTAAATATTTCCAATTATGTTCATAAAATTCAGATTTAATGTTTGAATTTAGTTTTATTGATGATTGATACAACAACAACAAATCCGATTTACTAATAAAAAAAAGTCATAAAAAAGAATAGAGTCCAATAAACAGTTAACTAATCTTTTCTAACCACGGAGTTAGCTCAGTTGGTTAAGGTCCTAGACTCTACGGTCGCGCCAAGTCAAGCGTCAAGCTTGCTTGGTTCGCGCCCCGGGGAGCCTGGGATTTTTTCCGGCTGTGAAATAACTTCAGTGGAAGATAAAGACGTCGAGGTATAATGATATGCACTGTCTGTAATCGACCTTTGCAAATCACTAGAACTCGACGGTCGATAAACCGGTTGTACTCAGGAGAGGTTTTTCTACAGTTTTCCCCCTCCACTGGCGAGCAAACCCAATATACTGGGAGGTCCAGGCAAATGCGAGTACTCCTAATTTCAAGCCGTTCTGTAGACGCAAAAACACTTAAGAGAATATATTTCAAAGTACTGAATTCTAGGAACTCCCTACGGGGGACACTCATTGGGCCTGAAATATCCTTAAAACGAGTGTACAATAACTTAAAAAAAAAATAATAATTTTTTTATGTTCCTGCTATTTATGTAAATAGAATTAACATTACCATAACAAACCTCTTTCGTCATTTTGTAATTTTTCTTTCAAATCTCAATTAATTTATTTACTCCATTTTTGCTTCCTCATAGAGGAAGCGTTGTGATCGTTAAGATTTTCGATTTTCCAAAAATAGTGTAAATCGACTCAGTTTCATCTGAAAAGTTCAAATTTTCATTCCTGAGAAAATGTCCAGATGTGTGTGTGTGTGTGTATGTGGTAAATTTTTTGTCGCCAGGATATCTCGAGAACGCTTCAACGGATTTTAATAAAATTTGGATGACATATGAAGCTCACAAATATCTAAATTTGGACACAGGGATTTTTGAAAATACCCAATCAAATTTTTTTGAGCACCTTTTTTCATCAAAAATATCGTTTTTTGGCAAAAAATTTTTTCATGCTAAAAATTCAGACAAATGAATGAAAAAATCATGTTCCTTGTTTCAAAACGAATCGATTGACCTATATAAAGTATATAATTGACCAAAAACTCACGTAATAATTCATGATTTTTCAGTTTTTTTCATCAAAAAATCTCGTTTTTGGAAATTTTTAAAAAAAAAAAAATTTTCATGCTAAAAATTCAACCAAACAAAATCATATTCCTTGTCTCAAAACGAATTGATTGACCTATATAAAATATATAATTGACTAAAAACCCACGTAATAATTCATGATTTTTCATTTTTTTTCATCGAAAAATCTCGCGATTTGACAAAAAAAATTTTCATGCTAAAAAAACAACCAAACGAATTACAAAATCATATTCCTTGTCTCAAAACAAATCGAGTGACCTATATAAATTTTATATTTGACTAAAAACTCACGTATTAATTCATAATTTTTAATTTTTTTTTATTGAAAAATCTCGTGTTTTGCCAAAAAATAATTTCTTGCTAAAAATCCAAACAAATGAATTAAAAGAATCATATTCCTTGTCTCAAAACGAATTGACTAAAAATAATTGACTAATAATTGACTTTATTTATTTATAATAAATAAATAAATAAAGTTTTGGAATATAGAAAAAATATATATATATTGATTTATTATTATTTTATTATTATTACTTATTTGCATAAAAATAAATAATAATTAATTTAAAATTGAATTATTATTTTTTATGTTATAAATAAATTTATTGCTTCCTCTATGAGGAAGCAAATTATTTTGCTTTCTTGGAAGCGAAGTGTCCATGAAATGGACAGAATTCACACCTAGTTTAATTATTTTCTTCAATTTTCAATTATATATTAAATTTATAGGTTCCTCTGTTGATGATTTGTTTTGATTATCTAAATTTTCATTTCTGCTAGGGTTAAAATCATTATCTGATGTAATCATTGGCGAATGATTTTCTGTTTGTTCTACGCGTTTACCCCATTTTGCTTCCTCATAGAGGAGGCTTTGTGATTCAATAAAATTTGGATGACTTTTTAAGCTCGTGAGTATCTAAATTTGGACACAGGGATTTTTGAAAATACCCAATCAAATTTTGTTGAGCACCTTTTTTCATCGAAAAAAATCGTTTTTTGCCAAAATTTTTTTCCAAGCTAAAAATACAACTTAATGAATAAAAAAATCATATTCCTTATCTCAAAACGAATCGATTGACCTATATAACTTTTATAATTGATCAAAAATTCGTAAATTAATTGATGTTTTTTCATTTTTTTGCACTTAAAATTCCTTTTTTTTAAGAATTTCTCGAATTAAATTTTATATTATTAATATATTGCTTTTTCTATAAGAAAGCAAATTTGTTTGCTAACTTTGAAACGAAATATCCACGAAATGGAAATAATTTTCACCTAGTAAAATAATGATAATAATAATAATAATAATAATAATAATAATAATAATATTACTAATAATATTAACCCTCAACTTCTAGACTATCGGGATTTAACGTAACTGCTAGATTGGGTCTACGGGACCCGAGCGATTTTCAAACGCTGATTGCTCAGAGCCTAATGAACATATCGGGACGTCTTTTTTTTTAAAAACTTATTGCCAGAACCTGTAGAAAAAGAATATTTAGCTTAAATTAATGTGTCTTTAATATTTTTTTAAATATTTCAAGAAATGTAAAGATACTTTTTTAAAAAGTCGTTTTTTTCAAATAGCTATAGTAACACCAAAAATAGACATAAATAAAATTTCTAAGTGGATTTTTAAAGCTTTCAACATGTACCTTAAGTCTGTTTAAGCCATTTTTGATTGGCTGAAAAAAACATATTTTTTGGGAGAAATGAAAATCATCAAATTTGGTTCATTAAGTGGTCATGTAAGAAATTTCAACCCATCGAAATATATGTTACTTATCGGTGCCAATTTTTTTCCCTAACTTAGGGATTTTTGAAATTAACTAATCAAATTGTTTTAGTATCTTTTTAATCAAAATAATTCATGTTTTTTTAATTTTTGTTTTTATTAACTTAAAATATTTAAAATATTATTAAATATTGCTTCCTCTATGAGGAAGCAAATTGTTTTGCTTCCTTGGAAGCGAAGTGTCCATGAAATGGACAGAATTCACACCTAGTTTGTTCGGGCGGCGGTAAACTGTGCCTGGGTCACATGGCCTGGAATTTAATGTAGGTAAACTGCGCCGGAATAAACTCTTACCTGCCTAAATCCAACCTGTAAATTGCGCCGGAATTTCCAATTGCCTACATTAAAATAACGTGTAAATTGCGCCGGGGCCTCTTTTAACACAAATTTTCCTTCACACTTGTACAGGCTTAGGACTGGCAGCTTTTTCAAGATTTTATAGAATTAAAATGCTGGCGTGTTTAAAAATTTGTGTCATTTTTAATAAAAAAAGCCTCTTTTGCATGTATGGCTAATTTGTTCTCTTATTATTTTCTTCTCATCGCCTATATGATCTATATGGTTTCCATCTGATAGTATAATTATTTTTCTGTTTTCACCAGCAGTGTAAATTTTTGCAGTACATGTTTTCTTTGTACAATTCCACCAAAATTCGCCATTAGTCAGCTCACTTTTTTTATAAAACTTATATTTTTTATCAACCACGAGTAGCTGTTTCCCTCTTTCACTAACACCAAAATCGACTTCCATTTTGTAAAATTCCACACGTGTAATAACCGTTATTGTTTCAGGAGCTACGTAAAAAGAGTTTTTAATAAAAAAAAATCTTTTAAACCTACATAAAAATAATTGAAAAATTGAAGAAAATGTCTAATAAATGACGTTAATGTCATTTTTTCAATAATTACACATTGAAAATCGATAAAAACAATTGAAAATTAAAGAAAATAAAAGAAGTATAAAGAATATAATTTAAAAAATTTTAATTAAAAAATTTGAAAAAATACCACAGTCCTGCAAGGGTCAGTTTCTAAAATGGGTTAGGGTGATTCTTGTAGGTTTTTTCGCGCTGAACACGAATCTGTTGTCCAAAATGGTCCATCACTTCAGGATTTTGAGTAATTCTAGGTCAAATGTACCAAAAATGTCTATTTTTGCCATTTTTGGGAATTTTTTCTGGAGGACCAACATTTTTTCATTAATTTTCTATATTAGTTTCGTATAGTATGTATTGTCAGCTTTAAAACTCATTTTTAGAAATTAATTTACGATGATTTTTAAAGAAGTTATGAATATTTGAATTTATGAGATTAACCACATTAACCCTCCTGCGCACGAGTTTCTACCTAAAAAGACGATTCCAAATGCATACATTTTTCAGACTGATAAATTTTCATATAACTTGGTATCTTGGGGTTTTTGGGCTTGCTGATTACGAATCTGAAGTCCGAATTACAAAATTCAAAATGGCGAATCCAAGATGGCGGCCAAATTTTAAAAAATTGTTGGATTTTAATGTACCATGGTACCTTGGGGTTTTTGGGGTCGCTGATTAAAAAAATATTTTTGGTTTCCTAAAAAAAATTCATAAAAATGGCTAAGTTAAGTTAGTTAAGGTTAGTTAAGGTGAATACTATCAGTAGTGTTTGTCATATATTTAAAGGTTATGTTGATGTGAAATTTTCAGAACAAACTATTAAAACTTTAGTTAACTTTAGTACTATTTTAAAGATTAAATGTAATATCATTTGCACTGGGAAATTGTAATATTTCATCTGACTTATAATTTTCTTCTGTTTTTATGAATTACAAGTCGAACAAATTCGACTTATTAGAATTAACTTCTTTTCGGTTGCTAGCTTAACATGGAATCCTTGTTATTTTAACTAAAACGACCCCAACTATAGCAAAATAGTTGTTTTTGACACAAACTTTTTTTTTCAGTGTGAAAAAAGTGAAATTCCACTTAATAACAGGTAATCAGCGCGCTGATTACCTGTTATTAAAATCCAAGATTTTTTTAAAAATTCGTCCGCCAAATTGGATCCGCTATTTTTAATTTTTTAATTCTGACTTCAGATTCGCAATCAGCGAGAACAAAAACCCCAAGGTACCAAGTTATATTAAAATCCAAGAATTTTTTAACAATTCGTCCGCCATATTGGATCCGCCATTTGAAATTTTGTAATTCTGACTTCAGATTCGTAATCAGCAAGCCTAAAAACCCCAAGGTAACAAGTTATATAAAAATCCATCAGTCTGAAAAATGTATGCATTTGGAAACGTCTGTTTAGGTAGAAACTCGTGCGCAGGAGGGTTAATGTGGTTAATCTCATAAATTCAAATATTCATAACTTCTTTAAAAATCATCGTAAATTAATTTCTAAAAATGAGTTTTAAAGCTGACAATACATGCTATACGAAGCTAATATAGAAAAATAATGAAAAAATTTCGGTTCTCCAAAAAAAATTCCCAAAAATGGCAATTTTTGGGACATTTGACCTAGAATTACTCAAAATCTTAACGTGATGGACCATTTTGTATAACAGCCCTTATGAAAAAGTGTGACATGAAAATAATGACACAGATGCGTGTCATTACTTCATAATGTCATTGCGTGTCATCATTTCGCGACCACACGAAAAAAATGAAACGAAAAAAATCACATGGCAAAGAATGCACCCTTAAAAAACTTTTTATTATTATTAGTTTTATAATAATTTCGTATAAACATACATTGTGCACCATTTTGGGGAGGAAAAAATTTACTGCGCAGCCGTAGGTGCTGTAGAATAAGTAGAATACGTCTGCGCATCCTGTCATTTTTATATATGCTTTGCCGTGTCATTTTCTCCCGTGTCATTTTTTTCGTGTGGTCGCGAAATGATGACACGCAATGACACGAAAGTAATGACATGCATCCGTGTCATTATTTTCATGTCACACTTTTCCATAAGAGAGATTCGTGTTCAGCGCGAAAAAACCTACAAGAATCAGACTAACTCATTTTAGAAACTGAAAAAAGTAAAATTTTGCAGGCCTGTGTAATTTATATTAAAAAAAAATGTCAAAACGATTAAATAATTGAATATTTAAGAAAATATCTAATAAATGTCAAAAATAATTGACAAATTGAAAACAAAGTTCAAAAAGTGACTCAATTAATGGTCAACTGAAAAAAATTATTGAAATAATTCAATAATAATAATTAATTGAAATAATCTACACAAATAGAAATCATTAAAAATCTGTAACGAAACTTACCAAATTTGATAAATAGATATCTCGTTAACACTTTATTATACTCGTAAAACAAATAAGAGTTTTAAATAAAAGTTTAAAGGGAACTAATATATTAGACTTTATTCTGTTCACATCAGACTGAGTAGAAATAATAATATTTCAAAATTAAAATAATTCTTTGAGTTACAAACTTTATTTGATATTATTGTTTACTATAATTAGTGACTTTGCAATTAGTATTCAAATTCATGAGAAAAAGAAAACAAAAACTTGTTTAATTAATATGTTTAATATAAATACAATAAGATATTAAATTTTGTTTTAAAATATATATAAAATAGGTAAAATATTTGCAAAAATAATTTTAAACAAAATTTCAATAATTTTAGAAATTTTAAAACCCCGGCGCAATTTACTCATTACATTAGAGCAGGTAAGAGTTTACCCCGGCGCAGTTTACACGTCAGATTTTGGCGATTAGATTAGAAAAGGTTAAATTTTGGTTGTCTCGGCGCAGTTTCCATACGCCCTTTTGTTCAGATTCTTTTAATTGTAACTTCAAACCCTGAACCGTTTCTCTTAGTTCTGCGATTTCTTCAAGCCATTTTACTTCCCTGTTTCTAGCTCTTACCAGTGCTGTGACAGCTGCTTCTTTCTTGAACTCTTTTTCTTCTTCCGAAAAATTCCTCTCTATTCTATCAATTTTTTGTTGAATGTCATTAATTTCCGGTTTTACCTTTTGCTCCCACCAATCATTCAATATTTCACGTAGATTTCTTTTCTTGGTACTTTCGATTATGTCTTCCATTTTGTCAGTTTCACTACTCTCCCACCTTTTCCCATTTATCAAGAATTTATTTAAATTTCCCTCTTTTTTATTATTATTATATCCCTTGAGTTTATCTTTTTTAGAAAGTTTTACCTTGTTTGGTTTATTTAATTTTTGAGTCTCACCAATGATGGCAAATTCTGGTTCTTTGTTTTGTTTACGCTGTGACTGTTATCAAGAATTTATTTAAATTTCCCTCTTTTTATTATTATTATTTCCCTTGAGTTTATCTTTTTTAGAAAGTTTTACCTTGTTTGGTTTATTTAATTTTTGAGTCTCACCAATGATTGCAAATTCTGGTTCTTTGTTTTGTTTACGCTGTGACTGTTATCAAGAATTTATTTAAATTTCCCTCTTTTTTATTATTATTATTTCCCTTGAGTTTATCTTTTTTGGAAAGTTTGACCTTGTTTGGTTTATTTAATTTTGGAGTCTCACCAATGATTGCAAATTCTTGTTCTTTGTTTTGTTTACGCTGTGACCTTATTTGATTTTCGTCGTCGTGCGACACCACCTCCATCTCTTGGCCTTTTCCTGAGCACGTGAAGTCATAACCTCAACTTTTGAGCGACACAATCAATTACACAGTTTCACAAAAAAATAAAAGTGTCGTGCGCGGCGGACTAGACTAGTCATTCCCTATGTATTTTAACGCGCTGAGCACGAATCCCTCATCAGAATTGGCCTAGCACGTCTAGGTTTGACCCTAACCTCAAAATCAATAAAATGACACTTTTTGTTCAAACCCGACTTAACTTTAATACATGCCTAGAGCCAATAGAAAGCTTGATTTATGACCTTTTAATCGCTTTTTTAGAAATTGTTCTAATTAATTTTATTGTATATATATAAACAATTATTATTGATGTGTTATGGTGTAATGAAAAAAAAATGATTTTAAGTAAAACATCATAACTTTGTTAAAAATCATCGTAGAACAATTTTTAAGAAAGCGTTTTAAAGGTCATAAATGAAGCTTTCTATTGGCTCTAGGCATGTATTAAAGTTGTGTCGGGTTCAGATTCTAATTAACGAATAGTGTCATTTTATTGATTTTGAGGTGAGGGTCAACCCTAGACGTGCTAGGCCAATTCTGATGACGGATTCGTGTTCACCGCGTCAAAATACATAGGAATGACTAGTCTAGTCCGACGCGCAGGACACTTTTATTTTTTTGTGGGGCTGTGTTATCAATGAATAAAGTTCTTCAACATCTTTCCCGAAATTGTGAAAATACTTCCCGACAAATATCACGATATCCTGAATCAAAGTATAAACAGTCAGTTTCAATTCAATACCGATACTCTAAAAAAAGCAATCAAACTACACAGATAGAAACACCGCGTGCTCATGCCAACAACGCCCGCCATTTTTTTCCATTAAATTTTTCTTTTATTTCAAGATTTTCAGTCATTTTTACTTTAATAAATTTAACACGGTATGAACAGTGTGACTGTCAAAATTAAACTAGATGAATAATAGACGTTTACAAATCTATCCTATTTGCAAAAGTTGGATTAACATACAATTGACATATCAATTAATATTTTTATTTACATTTGTACTTCTATTAATATTTGTCTTTCTGTTTCAGTTTATATAATTATTATTTTCATTAATTACCTATAATTCTATTTCTTAATTGAAGTTTATTTATATTTTTATTTACATTTGTACTTCTATTTATATTTGTCTTTCTGTTTCTGTTTATAATTTTCATTTGCATTAATTATAATTCTATTCCTTAATTAAAATTTATATTTATATTTTTACTTATCAATTTATTAATAATAATTCATGAATGAATTCACTAATGAATTAAACTTTTAATGATATCTCTGCGTCTGGGAGCAAGAATTGGGCGAATATTTTTTCACTACACTTTGCTTCAGTTTTTAGCGACTCCAAGGATGATGTTTTAACCGTTAATAACTTAAGTTCCGACATGCCTCACCTACATACGTTTTCGATTGATAAGGGTACAATTCTCCAGGCTTTGAGATCTCTTGATATATCTAAGGGTGCGGGACCTGATAATATTCCACCTGCTTTTCTGAAGGCATGCTGCTTCTCGTTCGTTTTGCCTTTGTAAATTATTTATAACAAATCTTTTTCTTCCTGTATATTCCCCACGGAATGTAAGAAAGGAATTGTAATTCCAGCTTATAAAAGTGGTGACAGGTCTGATGTCTCAAACTACAGGTCGATCACAATTCTTAGTACAATATCTAAAGTGTTTGAGAGTATATTTTGTGATGCTCTTACTAATTTATTATCAAGTACAATTATTCTGGAACAGCATGGTTTCTTTAGAGACATATCTGTGGTGTCCAACTTTGCTATTTTTACTGATTATATGTCTGCTTCCTTGGAAAAAGGTCTTCAGGTAGATGTTATCTATACTGACTTTTCCAAGGCCTTTGACAAGGTTGATCTCTCTATTTTGGTGACAAAGCTCAGTGAAGTGGGATTTTCTGTGCACCTTTGTAATTGGATTTCTAATTATCTTCAAGATAGACTTTTGTCTGTTTGGGTCAATTTTGAATTTTCAGATATTTTTCGTGCAACTTCAGGTGTTCTCCAGGGATTGCACCTTGGTCCTCTCTTTTTTTTGCCCTACATAAATGATATTGGTAAGATTTTTATTAAATGTAAATTTTCCCTGTTTGCGAATGACCTCAAAATTGACAAAAAAGTTGTGGGTCTTCAGGATCTATTGGATTTGCAATTTTATTGTGCTGTATATTATTTTATTTTTAATAGATATAATTATTAATTAACTACTATAATAATTAATTTTTAATTAATTATGTATTTAATTCAAAAGAATTTTTAAAAATGTTTAAACCCATTTTCAATTAATTAATTATAAAATTTGATAATTTTCAATGAGCTTTAAAATAATACAACAAGTCAAGAAAAACAAAGTTGACAAATGAAAAATACTTTTTAAAGAAGTAAAGTAGTTTTTTTTAGTACTCTTGGTAATATTGTATCTCGGAATTTTACGTAAAATTAGTTTTTTGCAATGATATTTTTTGTTTTTGACCTATCTTGAATTTAAGTTAAAAATGTTGAATTGAGTTCAGAAAAATTTAAGTATAAGTTTTTTTGGTTGCTTATGGCCTCAACTTTAATACACAATATTCAAATTCAAACGCTTTCATTGACATGAATGATCGGCAAGATATTATGTGAAAATAGCGAAGATGGTCCGAAACCGACCCCCCCCCCTCCCTTTTCTTGCATTGTAATAGTAACTAAATTATTTGTAATTACCAAATAATACCTACAAATGTATTTTAATAAAATAACAATAATTAAGCTAAGATAATATAGCTTGTAATTAAGATCAAACTAAAAACACTCATTTTTTATTGTAATGATAATTCTTTTACTCTTATTCTGAAAAAGGTCTTAAATAATGTATTTAAATAAAGTAAAAGTAATTTAAGTTTATTCTATTTTGTTGTTTTATAATTCAAATTACAATACAAGTTCAAACTTCTGTTTGTTTTCGCTATTTCCTGCAATAAAAATAGAGCCTCGGCAACCAGTGGGAACATAGAAAAATGATTCCTTTACTGAAAAAAAATTTGACCTCAGCAATCAAACAAGTTTTTGGCTCCTTTTTGGCTTTTGCCTTTTAGGAGGTCGGTTTGGGACCACCCTCCCCTAAGTTAATTGTTTTGTCTTTAAAGTCGTACCAAGAATATTATTTATAACAATAAATTTGGAGTTTTTAGAAACATATTCTTTTAATACGTAATTCAATATCAGAATCAAAAACCAAATTCTTATGTAATAAAAAAAAGTATTTCCTTAAACAATATTTTAAATAATTTTTCCTTATTATCATCAAAATTTAACATATTATTTTAATAATACAACAATTAGAGAATTTGAAAGTAAATTCTTAACAATAACATTATTATTACAAATTTCAATTTAATTTGTAGATATATTGATGTTTAAAAGTTTCGATTTGGAGCTAAATAGTTTTTATATCATTTTTAGGGTTCCGTACACCACAAGTGTACGCACGGAAACCTATTGGAAAGACTTTGTCGAAAATCGTATCCCCCCCCCCCCCCCCTAGCCACCAAACTATTTGACTTAGAAAGTTCAAATTTGGCCCACATATGTATTTTCACGTGTAGATGAAAGGAAAATTATAGAGAACATGATTCTAAGGGTTGATTATGGCGTTGTCAAGAAAATAACAAGATTTTTGAGAAATTTTGATATTTTTTGGCTGATAACTTTTGCCATTTCTTTGACAGCGCTATCACCACAACAATCTCTATAATTTTTCTGTAATCTACATATGATACTACATTTTTGTACCAAATTTGAACTCTCTAAGTCAAATATTTTGGCAGATAAGAGGGAAATACGGTCAATTTTTAGAAAAAAAAGCGTTTAATTTGTACACTGAGAAAAAAATGCTATTGAATCAAATACATTCATGCTATTGAATTCCATGTCATTACTTCATTGACAGATTTATTAGTTCATAAGCATAAACCTTTAAAGCAAAAGTCTGAAGTTTTTGAAATAATAGCATGGTGCTATCAAATCGCTGCTATCTACTCAATTGTTAATTTACTTAAATCAATAGCATATTTTAATATTTATTTAACATAGTTCTCTTAAAATGTTGTCATGGTATTTTTGAAAAAAATATTTGAGTATTTGAATCATATAAGAAACTGTAGAATTGTAAACACCCTGCTTTAGATTTGATAGCATATGCTTTCGTTTCGAATAAACGGTGTATTTGCGGACTGCCAATAGCAGATGTTATTGAATCCTTAGGCACTGTATTCGGCCCATTTGCGCGTAGGTCTTGGCAATGTTCTTCCCCCACCTCTTGGATTGTAGCTTATATGGGAGGTTCGTGAAACGGCTACCAGCGAGCGTATGGCATAGTGGTTAGAGCGTCGGGCTTTAGGCCCAGGGGTCGCGCGTTCGAGACCTCTCAGCGTCAAATATTTTAATTTATAAGTTGTGCGTTAGAATTAAGATGTATAT
This sequence comes from Ganaspis brasiliensis, assembly GCA_037103525.1. Lineage (NCBI taxonomy): Eukaryota > Metazoa > Arthropoda > Insecta > Hymenoptera > Figitidae > Ganaspis > Ganaspis brasiliensis. Next base: position 14,452 of record JAZKLR010000647.1, on the reverse strand, counting down.
GTTATATGTATAAAAATAATGTAAAAATGTTATAAAATAGTAAAAATAATAAATATAAAATATAATAAATAAATACAAAGATTCCGTACAACTGATAGGATGTAGGATTACCAGTTAATGAGAATTAATATTTATTTTGACTCATTATATTTATCTCCCAAAAGTATGGTGTTGTTGCTTCAAAGTCAGATACTTTCGATTTGATAGCACCATGCTATCAAATTGAAAGCATTTGTATATAATGTAACAAACTGCTACTTTAGGGGTAACATTATATACTATTCTTCTGTAGGAATGACTTATTGATACAATAGAACTTATTTTATTAAATCTACAGCATATACATATATTTCAAAACAATTTGCTGATAATGCAACTAATCATGGTTTGATTCAATAGAAGCGACACTTTAGAATCATAAAAGCAGTGCTTTAGATTTAATAGCATATGCTAATGGCAGCCCGCAATGACACTATTGAATGAACCAAAGACAGATGTCATTGATTCAATAGTATTTTTTTCTCAGTGTACAATTCCTGCTCTTTATCTGACAAATTATTGTACTTAGAGTGCTGAAATTTGGTACGCATATGTAGTTTGACGTGTAGATTACAGAAAAACTATAGACAACTTTGTTGCAGATCGTTATCATAGTGTTTTTAAGCAAAAATTAACGATTTAAAAAAAATGCTAAAAAATGACCGTATCCCCCCTCCCATAACTTCCAAACAATTTGACTTAGAGAGTTCAAATTTGATACACAAATGTATTTGCACGTGTAGGTTACAGAAAAATTGTAGAGAACATGATTGTAGAAGTTAATCATAGAGTTGTTAAGGAAATAAAATGATTTTTGATTATTTCTTTATAGATATTTGCTAAAAGCTCTGGATTTTTCGCTGCCGGCGCAATCGCCATCACGTTCTTTATAATTTTTATGTAATTTACGCCTGACAATACATTCCTCTACAAAATTTGAACTCTCTTAGTAAAATATTTTGGAACCCTCGGTTTTAGTGCGAGTGTAACTCGAACTTGCCCGATTTTTTTAAATACTTAATGTTTAATTTTTATAAATAATATCTAAGAACTTTTTTTATTATTTTTATTACACAAATTTTAAAATGGTTCAAAAGGTATTTTTAAAATTAGATAGTTGGTCCGCCCCTGAAAAGGCTGATATTCATATACAGTACCGTCGGAAATTGTCAGTCCACCCATTTTTTAAGGTTTGAAAAACATCTTTCAACGTACAAATTACAAATATTAAAATTTTTTTGTGTTTATTTCCTTAAAGTAGATAAAATTTTGAGGAAAATAAGGCCTGAGTGAAGTGATTTAGTCAATTTTTCTTTGAAATATGTTAAAAAATGTGGAATTTTTAATGTTTTAGAAAAATTGAAATTACTCTCGAAATAATATAGGTTTTTTAAAGTTTCTATGCTTGTTTTAAAGGAAATTTTCTGGAGAATCTGCCGTACTAAGGAAAACTTAGGCAAGCAACATTTCAGTCGAACTGAGAAAATCAAGAAAAACTGTTTGCATTGAGAACCCTAATATAGACTAAAAAATTGTTCAATTTAACTTCACATACTGTATAAAATAATAATGTTCTATTTAATTATGAAATCAAAAGTTCATTGTTTAAACAAATTATATGAAAAAATGGATATGCGAGTTTTACTAAATGCAAATACGAAGGAATAAGTTAGGCAAAGTCGTTTGCGTAGTTTCTGCCAAATAGGTAGGCGAGCGCGGACCCCTGATCGGATGGAAAAACTTAGGCAAACGCCAATGACGTCACATTCTGTGTATTGCTGAATGTCGGTTGCGTAGTCCGCTCGACTCACTTTTTGATGGAAGAACTTAGGGAAACGCCATGGGTTTACAAGCATGGCGTTTGCGTAGTTTTTATTTCGTAAGCAGTGCTCAGCTTCGACCACGTTTTCGATACAAATAACACGCGAGTGACTTTGCCTAAGTTTTTCCTTCTGATCTTATACCCGAGCTCGAAGCCTCGTACGATTTTTGGACTACGCAAAGCACTTTGCTTAAGTTTTTATCAAGTATTCTTTCATTTTCTAGAGTTTCTAAGATTGTTAATATTAATTTTTTACAACAAATAATTTAAAAAAATTATTTAAACTATAACTAACAGATGCAGTTTTTTTAAACGAATCCATTGATACCAAAAACTCATTTTTCGTCAAAATGTCGTTTGCCTAAGTTTTCCTTAGTACGGCAGAATAAGACTATTGCTTAGGCATTAATGTGCAATTTTTTTCCTAGCATATGCAAGGCTCGGAAGTTGGACCAAAAAATATAAAAAAATTATTGTTTATTTCTTGATATCAAATACAGCTATATAAAATATACCAAGGTCATAATTGTCAATATTTTTCGGAAGAAAGTAATATAATATATATATTGGAATTTTAAAAATTATTTTTATGTCAAAATAATGTCTTCAAAATTTTATAAATTTTTTGGTCCAAATTCCGAGCCTTGCATATGCTAGGAAAAAAATTGCACATTAATGCTTAAACAACAATGTTATTCTCCAGTAAATTCCCTTTAAAACAAGCATAGGAACTTTAATAGTTATTTGTGTAACAAGGGCGCATCTGTAGGGGAATCGAGACTCGTGTTCCACACATAATTTTATATAATAACCTTGTGTCAAGAAATCTACTGAAAACGCTGTTTTTAGAGTTTTAGAGATTAAAATGAAGAGAATCCTACTTTTTATCACAGTTTAACCCCACTAGCAATGCCATTCAAGTACGCTTGCTGTTCTAACACGTGACGCGACAGCTGATGTTTAGGTTGGCAAGCGTGCTTGAATGGCGTTGCTGGTGGGGATAACTGTGATTAAAAGTAGGTTTCTCCTCCTTTTAATCTCTAGAACTCTAAAAACAGACTTTTTAGTAGAGTTCTTGACGCAAGGTAAAAAACCTTTATTATTTCAAGAGTAATTTCAATTTTTGTAAAACATTAAAAATTCCACATTTTTTAACACATTTTAATGAAAAATTGACTAAATCACTTCACTCAGGCCTTATTTTCCTCAAAAAACCAATTATAATTAATTGTTAACTTCATGTTCATAAAAACCTAGATTTATTTTTACCATTTAATTTTAAATATAAACAAATTCTTGTCCTTTTTCTATAAATTTCTAAAAAGGGTATAGAATTGAATTAAATCAAAAACCTTAAATTGGTAAATTTATTAATTAACCTAAATTTTTCATTTTTGTAGTCAATATTTTTATTAATATAAAAACTTATTTAGAAATTAAAATTGAATTGAAATAAAAAGAAGAACTAGAGAAAATAATTCTTATTTGTGCTATTTGGTACTTTTTCTTCGATATCGTCTGAACCCGACCTAACATTTATATTGTTTATTTTAAAAATTCGGGTTAATTTTTATTTGATTGAAAACAAATTCAAAAAATGAAAATTCTGTTAAATAAAAACTAGAACTAATAAATTTTAAGGAATATTCATTTAATTTGCAGCAAAATTATTTTAATTTAAAGAAAATTACATTTATTTAAATTTATTTTTTATTTAATCCTGTACTATAAGAAACTGAAAATTTAATTTAATAATAATGATTAATTTTTTGTTTTTTTAGTAGATTTTTTTATTAATATAAAAACTTACAAGAAATTAAAATGAAATAAATTTATATAAAGAAAAAACTAAAAGAAATGATTACAAAAATATATTTTTTATTTTAAACTTGTACTTTAGGAAAACCGAAACTTTACTTTCCAGAAAAATTCATTTAATTTAAAGAAATTTTATTCAATTTTTTTCGTAGATATACTTCTTAATTTGCGTTTTTAGTAATATAAAAACTCAACAGAAATTAAAATCAAATTAAAATAGAAAAAAATAGAACAAATAATGATTATTATTTATTTTTTACTTTTTTATTAACATAAAAACATAAAAAAAATTTAAATAAATTTAAAGTAACAAGAACTAGAAGAAATAATTATTTATTATTTATTTTAAGCTTGTACTAGAAAAAAAACTGAAAATTTAATTTGCAAAAGAATCAATTCAATTTAATAAAACTTTAATTAAATTTTTTATTTTTTTAGTTCGTTTGTTTAATAATATGAAAGCTTTATAGAAATTAAAACTAAATTAAAATAAAGAGAAGGACTAGAAGAAATAATAATAATTATTTATTTTTCATTTTAAACTGGCACTTGAAAAAAACATGAAAATTTAATTTGCAGAAAAATCTATTAATCTATCACGGCGATCTCGGACTCGCCTTTCTTCGTTAAGCTTCGGCTGTCGCTGGCTTCCGCCGTAATATATATAGAACTGTGTGAACGCTTACAAGCCACTATTGTAATCGTTCAGAGAGCTCTACACGAAGCATTTTAAAAAGAAAAATTAATTTGAGTAGCTTGGACTTCCTACAGACTATTGTAATCATAACAGTACTATACGTTAACGCTTAATTTTGTTTATATTAATCAGTAACATAAATGAATATTATAAGAGTCCCATACATTTTTTTCGCCATATTACTAACCATACTTTGTATCTATTACAACAGCTATTGTAATCATTTTCAACCAATTTTTTAGTTCTTTACACATTCTTTGTAATCATCCCCAAAACCTGCCACCTATCCGAACTCTAATATAAACTGTTGTAATCATTATAATTAAATTTTTCTCCGTTTAAAAAAATGCGGTTTTTGTACCATAATAGCCCCGTTTGACAATATTTAAAAAAACAAGAAGAGATCGAAAAATTACAAAAATCCAAATGACAGTTGTAGAAGAACAAATCCTAAATATTAATACCCAATTTTATTTTATTTCTTGAATTTAATTTTTGTACTTTATAACAAAATAACACTTACAAAAAGTCAGGGAATTTCAAAACAAAAATGTAGTGGGCACCCTGAAATTGTGTTAATACAGACGATCAAAATACCTACGATTTACAAATTTTTGGTATGAAGATAGCAAAAAATAGTATTACATTTTTATATCTTTAAATCATTATAATTATATAAATTCCAAACGTCAATTAATTAATTTTCCACTTTGTTCAAACTTTTAAATTGTAATTAATTCAAATTTAGTGGAGAGGGAAAACTGTAAAAAAAAACCTCTCCTGAATACAACCGGTTTATCGACAGTCGAGTTCTAATGATATGTACATGTCAGTTACCGACAGTGCACATCATTATACCTCGACGTCAAACCTTCCACTGACGTTATTTCACAAGCGGGAAAATTCCCAGGCTCCCCCGAGCACGAACCAAGCAAACTTGACTTGGAGCGACCGCAGAGTACAGGACCTTAACCACCTGAGCTAACTCCGTGGTTAATTCTTGTAATTCTATTCCGTTTAAATTTAAAATGACTGTTAAATATTACTTTGATAATTACTATTCTATTTCTTCGCGAATAATTAATTAAAAACAAATTTTTTTTGTTAATATGAATAAAGCTTTGTGCACAAATTACGTAACAGGCTTTTAGCCCATTTTTTACGACCTCTCTCCCCCTTGTCACAGGAAGTAACGTTTGAAAAAACCCCCTCCCTCAAAATTACGTAACAATTTGCAAACCCACCCCTAATTTTTCAATATTGTTTTATTTTTAAAATTATATTTTATTACGTACTTTGCACTTTTCTATGTACTCTTAAGTGTTACGTAACAAAATGAGAAACCCCCTCCTCCCCCTATGTAACAGATAGTAACAGTTTACTGAACCCCCTCCGCCCCTAAAACCTGTTACGTAATTTGTGCACGAAGCCTAATCTCAGGCATAATACCTATTAAATAATGTAACAAGCATATTGATTTTACTATATTAAAAAAAATAATAAAAAGTATAAAAATAAAATTAAACTAAAATTAACAAAACAAAATTTCTTTCAAACATTACTTTTTTATATTTAAAATAAAATAAAATAAATATTAATACTATATCTGATAAAACTTTCAAACTTAATCTAAAAAATAAACAAAAATAAGTTCAACCATAGAGATATAAGAATAGAGTGCGCGAGTGGCCCAAATGCGCGACAGTGGTTTTAGAGCGAGACCGCTGCAAAGGAGGCCCCCTGTGTGTAATAGAAGGACACACTCAGGGGGCCTCCTTTGCAGCTGTCTCGCTCTAAAACCACTGTCGCCGACTCTCATGGGAATCTAACCAACTCGCGCGCTCTATTCTTATATCTCCACTGTCGCCGACTCTCATGGGAATCTAACCAACTCGCGCGCTCTATTCTTATATCTCTATGAGTTCAACGACCGACTTGTTTTCTCAATTTCAGCTATAAACTCGATAAATTAAACTATTCCGAATCTGGCTCCTTTTATAAATCAAAATTTCCTTTCATCTAAATAAAAAAATTGGGCAAGTACAAGTTACACCCGTACTAAAACCAAGGGTTCCGTACAATTATTGTTAAATATTGTTTAAACAGAAAGTATAAAATTTTTAAAAATACTAATTCTAATTTTTAATTATTTCAAAAAAAAATATTTTTTAATTTTTACCTTTTTGTGGAAAATAATATGTATTCGTGTATGCTGCCGAAAATAATATTACATAAATAAATCTACACTAGTTCGTAGTTTATAAAGTGGGAAAGTGGGATAAAAGGTAAATAAGAATATTTAATTATTATATTTAAACTATTATTTATATTCGTAACACTTTTTTGTGCAGCGTACACAAATACATATTTTTTTCTACAAAATGATAAAAATTATAAAAATTTTTTTTTGAAATAATTAAAAATTAAAATTAGTATTTTAAAAAATTTTATACACTTTTTGTTTAAACAATATTTAACAATATTTAATAATAATTGTACGGAACCCTTGGTTTTAGTACTGGTGTAACTCGTACTTGCCCGATTTCTTTTGTATTTCTAAAATAATTCAAATGTATCAAAATAAGATAATAAGAAATAAAATACTCTTGCACAGTTAAATTAACGATAGGGATATAATCTTGTATATTCCTTTAATTTGTCAAATCTGATTTTCATGATATGCATGTAAAAAGAGACTAACATACCAAAGTTTAGCCCTCTAGGTCAAATAATGCAGAAGTTATTGAAGAAAAACTTTTTTTTAGAAAATTTAAAGTTTTTACTTCACAACGCTATGAACATCATCACCAATCGTGTTCTATATAATTTTCCTGTAATCTTCAAGTAAAAATGCATATGTATACCAAATTTCAATGCTCGAAGTCAAATAGTTTAGTAGTTAGGGTGGAGGTAAATAATGGTTCATTTTTTCAAAAAAAATATTGTTACTTCCTTGACAACGCTATGAGCATCAACTCTAATCATGTTCTCTATAATTTTTCTGTAATCTACACAAGAAAATACATTTGTATACCAAATTTGAACTCTCTAAGTCAAATAGCTTGGAAGTTAAAGGGGGGGGGGGGTTTATAGTCATTTTTACGTCTGTGAAGCTGGCAGGGATACATCGGAATATCAAGGCAACCTACCCATCAAAATTTAGGGCTAATTAAGGGCTAATTAGGGCCGCATATCTCGAATTTTGGGCTCTTTAATTTTTATTAAAAAATACGTTCCCCGCTGGCTTCAACATAAAGCTAGCCGGTAACGCGAATAACTCCTACACTATCAGTCGTATTAACTTCTACATATCACCAAAATTAAGGGCTCATTAAGGGCTATTAGAATACCCTATACCCAATCTTAAAATTTTTTTTTTTTAAAAACTGTGTTCTCGGCCAGCTTCAATGTTACGCTGGCCGAGAACACAAATAACTCCTACATTAATATTCCGATTAACTTCTACTCGTCACCAAAATTAAGGGCTCATTAAGAGCTATTAGAATACCCTATACCCAATCTCAAAAATTTGTGTTCTCGGCCAGTTTTAATGTTACGCTGGCCGAGAACACAAATAACTTCTACAATTCTACAATTCAAAATGGCGGATCCAATATGGCGGACATAAACAAAAAATTTCGTTGGATTATTAAAAAACTTGTTTTATATGGGTTTTTGGTATCGCTGATAACGAATCTGAAATTATTTTTTTAAAATTCAAAATTTCAGATCCAATATGGCGGACATGAAGGAAAAAATAGTCTTAAATTTTAATAAAACTTTGTATATAATTTGCTCAAATTTCTTTTCCAAATATCTACACATAGGCATTGTCTTTAAAGTCATCTAAGCGATTAAACACGGTATTAGCTTTTCGCTAAATTTTGGAAAAAGGAACTTACGTAAACAATGTAATAATACTTATCAATATTAATAATTATCTGTATACATTTTTTTTTATTTTTCCAGAAGTAAACTCAATTGTAAGTTTTTTCAAATGATAATTTTTACAAAAGTTACTCCATTTTTAAATATATGTAGATGGCTCCATCAATCAAGCACCCCCACCAAAGAAAATCGAAATTTTGTATAGGCCTAAATAATGTGTTAATTATGTGCTAATTTTGTGTTGCATTCAAAATTTTTGTGCTCATTTAGTTTTCGAGAAAAATTAAATTTAGTGGTGGGGGTGCCAGCCCTGTAAATAAGGATTTATTAGAACTCCATGTTTTGTAATTGGAACTTGGAAAGTTCTAATTATAGAATTGCTTATTTTGTTGATTAGAACTCAAGTTCCAATTAATCGGGATATATTTCCTGCAAAAAATGAGAGAAAGGGCACTCTAAATAGCACAAAAGTATATTATGCACTACTATTTATAAATAACGAACACTTGTATCACATTAGATCACATATTTTCATAGAAAAAGAAAAGTTTAATGATAAAACTGATTCCCCAAGATTTCACGGTGTCGACGGTATTGTCAGCTGATAGACGCCACTGGATTTTGACAGGAAAAGGTTACGAGTGCTAGTCACATTGCTTAACTGAGTCACGTAGTCATTCTGGTTATTATTATTGGCGGTCAATTTTTAAAATATTTATTATACAACAGTGAATTTCATTTTTACTTTCTACGTAATTGAAATGTGCTTATTTGCGATTTATTTTTATTAAAAATTATAAAAATGGTGCTTTAATAGTCATTAGGGGCCGTCCATAAATTACGTAAGACATTTTTTCGGTCATTTGACCCCCCCCCCCCTCCCCCATGTAAGATTTTTACATGCATTAGCGCCATTTTTTCTATTGGTCGTAAGATTTGCTGAACCCCCCTCCCCCCTAAAAGTCTTACGTAATTTATGGATGGCCCCTTAACTTATACATAATTTGAATTATAAATAAAACACTCTGAGAATTTCTATAGAGAAATTGTTTGAAATTGAAAAAAGGATAAGAGGTTTTCTTTATTAAAAAATAAATAAGTAAAATAATAATTTATAAAATTGATAATTAATAATTGAAAAAATGAAAAAATAATGGATGAAATTAATTATTCACAAATAAATAAATACATAGAAAAATATAAACTTTTTTTTAACAATAAATTAATTTTTCCACACTGCAAAAAGTAACCATTTTAATTTAAGATACATTTGGACTCACTTTTTAAGATGTTTCCGAAAATTTAGCAAAAGTATCCTAAAATGCATTAGTTTTGTAAGATGGAAGCTGAAATATAAGATGCTTTAAACGTCTTAAAAGTGACTACAATGAATTTTGAGATGTTTCTTTTTACAGTGCATTTTACACTAATAATAGTGTTTCCTTTTTTTAATTCGTTGTTTTTATCAGGTACATCACGTATATTGAGAACAATAATTTAAAAACTGACAAGGTGAGTGAGATGGAAGTGGCGTCTATCAGCTGACAATACCGTCGACACCGTGAAATCTTGGGGAATCAGTTTTATCATTAAACTTTTCTTTTTCTATGAAAATATGTGATCTAATGTGATACAAGTGTTCGTTATTTATAAATAGTAGTGCATAATATACTTTTGTGCTATTTAGAGTGCCCTTTCTCTCATTTTTTGCAGGAAATATATCCCGATTAATTGGAACTTGAGTTCTAATCAACAAAATAAGCAATTCTATAATTAGAACTTTCCAAGTTCCAATTACAAAACATGGAGTTCTAATAAATCCTTATTTACAGGGAGCTTGATGTCAAGCTTGCACCCCCAGCACCTAAAAATTAACGCACCCAAAAAAACAAATATACCAGAATTTTGTGCTTTTTATGTGCTTTCAGATGGTGCTATATTCAATTTTGAAAAAACAACCCTTAACAGTAAAAACCTACCCCGGCATCTTAAATTAATAAAATACACCAAACAAACATATAAAAATTAGCAAATTATTATAAGATTGCAAATACCACTTAAAAAATAATAAAACCAACCCTTAAAAAAACTCACCCTCCGAAAAGCACAAAAAAAAATTTTTTAACAGATGCAAAAAATGCTATTACGTACATGTGATTTAACAACAAAAAAAAACTAACAAAAAACAGAATTTTCGATTTTGTCGTTTCAACCCTTAACTCCAAAAAACTTACCCCCTAAAATAAAGAACAACAAGGGCTAAATACTTTAAAGTTTATTTTAAGCGAATGTCTCCTCCGATTTATGTGCTCGCAAAATACAATAATTCCGAATTTTGTGCTCCACCCCTAACCCTCAAAACTCACTTCCCTGAAATAAAGTAACACAAGGGTTAAATAATTTCAAGTTTTTCTAACGCGAATCTCTCCTCTGATTTATGTGCTCCAAAAACACAATATTTCCGAATTTTGTGCTCCACCCCTAACCCTAGGTCCGTCAAGCTGCAAATTCCGCAAACGAAGTATCGAATTTCCAACATATGAGAATTTAGTGCTTTTTTAGGGCTATTTTTGGGTCATAGTGACGATTTTAGGGCTCTTCAATTTTTTTTGGGGGTTGGTCATGTATAACATTTTTGAAGAGCCCTAAAATAGCCCTAAAATCTGACGTGTTTGTTTTTTTATATTTATCATTTTTTCTCTTGATGGGGTTGTAGCTTGATGTCACGCTGCAATAGGGCTGTCACCTCGGCCGGTTTGCGCCGGCCTGGACGGCTGAGACAAGATTGCTTCCATTGTATTTACACCCCCCACCCTTGAATAATGCATAGAAGGCCGGCTGGAACATCTGAAAAAGGTGGTAGCCCTAAGCTGCAACGCACAAAAAAAATTGAAGAACCCTAAAATCGTTACTATGACCCAAAAATAGCCCTAAAAAGGCCCTAAATTCTCATGTCTTGGAAATTCGATATTTCGTTTGCGGAAGTTGCAGCTTGACGGACCTAGGGTTAGGTTTTTTGTAAAAATTGTCATTTGAAAAAACTTACAATTGAGATTACTTCTGTAAAAATAAAAAAATGTATACAGATAATTATTAATATTAATAAGTATTATAACATTGTTTACGTAAGTTCCTTTTTCCAAAATTTAACGAAAAGCTAATACCGTGTTTAATCGCTTAGATGACTTTAAAGACAATGCCTATGTGTAGATATTTGGAAAAGAAATTGGAGCAAATTATATACAAAGTTTTATTAAAATTTAAGACTATTTTTTCCTTCATGTCCGCCATATTGGATCTGACATTTTGAATTTTAAAAAATTAATTTCAGATTCGTTATCAGCGATACCAAAAACCCCTATAAAACAAGTTTTTTAATAATCCAACGAAATTTTTGTTTATGTCCGCCATATTGGATCCGCTATTTTGAATTGTAGAATTGTAGAAGTTATTTGTGTTCTCGGCCAGCGTAACATTAAAACTGGCCGAGAACACAAATTTTTGAGATTGGGTATAGGGTATTCTAATAGCTCTTAATGAGCCCTTAATTTTGGTGACGAGTAGAAGTTAATCGGAATATTAATGTAGGAGTTATTTGTGTTCTCGGCCAGCGTAACATTGAAGCTGGCCGAGAACACAGTTTTTAAAAAAAAAAAATTTTAAGATTGGGTATAGGGTATTCTAATAGCCCTTAATGAGCCCTTAATTTTGGTGATATGTAGAAGTTAATACGACTGATAGTGTAGGAGTTATTCGCGTTACCGGCTAGCTTTATGTTGAAGCCAGCGGGGAACGTATTTTTTAATAAAAATTAAAGAGCCCAAAATTCGAGATATGCGGCCCTAATTAGCCCTTAATTAGCCCTAAATTTTGATGGGTAGGTTGCCTTGATATTCCGATGTATCCCTGCCAGCTTCACAGACGTAAAAATGACTATAAACCCCCCCCCCCCCCCCCTTTAACTTCCAAGCTATTTGACTTAGAGAGTTCAAATTTGGTATACAAATGTATTTTCTTGTGTAGATTACAGAAAAATTATAGAGAACATGATTAGAGTTGATGCTCATAGCGTTGTCAAGGAAGTAACAATATTTTTTTTGAAAAAATGAACCATTATTTACCTCCACCCTAACTACTAAACTATTTGACTTCGAGCATTGAAATTTGGTATACATATGCATTTTTACTTGAAGATTACAGGAAAATTATATAGAACACGATTGGTGATGATGTTCATAGCGTTGTGAAGTAAAAACTTTAAATTTTCTAAAAAAAAGTTTTTCTTCAATAACTTCTGCATTATTTGACCTAGAGGGCTAAACTTTGGTATGTTAGTCTCTTTTTACATGCATATCATGAAAATCAGATTTGACAAATTAAAGGAATATACAAGATTATATCCCTATCGTTAATTTAACTGTGCAAGAGTATTTTATTTCTTATTATCTTATTTTGATACATTTGAATTATTTTAGAAATACAAAAGAAATCGGGCAAGTACGAGTTACACCAGTACTAAAACCAAGGGTTCCGTACAATTATTATTAAATATTGTTAAATATTGTTTAAACAAAAAGTGTATAAAATTTTTTAAAATACTAATTTTAATTTTTAATTATTTCAAAAAAAAATTTTTATAATTTTATCATTTTGTAGAAAAAAATATGTATTTGTGTACGCTGCACAAAAAAGTGTTACGAATATAAATAATAGTTTAAATATAATAATTAAATATTCTTATTTACCTTTTATCCCACTTTCCCACTTTATAAACTACGAACTAGTGTAGATTTATTTATGTAATATTATTTTCGCAGCATACACGAATACATATTATTTTCCACAAAAAGGTAAAAATTAAAAAATATTTTTTTTTGAAATAATTAAAAATTAGAATTAGTATTTTAAAAATTTTATACTTTCTGTTTAAACAATATTTAACAATAATTGTACGGAACCCTTGGTTTTAGTACGGGTGTAACTTGTACTTGCCCAATTTTTTTATTTAGATGAAAGGAAATTTTGATTTATAAAGGAGCCAGATTCGGAATAGTTTAATTTATCGAGTTTATAGCTGAAATTGAGAAAACAAGTCGGTCGTTGAACTCATAGAGATATAAGAATAGAGCGCGCGAGTTGGTTAGATTCCCATGAGAGTCGGCGACAGTGGAGATATAAGAATAGAGCGCGCGAGTTGGTTAGATTCCCATGAGAGTCGGCGACAGTGGTTTTAGAGCGAGACAGCTGCAAAGGAGGCCCCCTGAGTGTGTCCTTCTATTACACACAGGGGGCCTCCTTTGCAGCGGTCTCGCTCTAAAACCACTGTCGCGCATTTGGGCCACTCGCGCACTCTATTCTTATATCTCTATGGTTGAACTTATTTTTGTTTATTTTTTAGATTAAGTTTGAAAGTTTATCAGATATAGTATTAATATTTATTTTATTTTATTTTAAATATAAAAAAGTAATGTTTGAAAGAAATTTTGTTTTGTTAATTTTAGTTTAATTTTATTTTTATACTTTTTATTATTTTTTTTAATATAGTAAAATCAATATGCTTGTTACATTATTTAATAGGTATTATGCCTGAGATTAGGCTTCGTGCACAAATTACGTAACAGGTTTTAGGGGCGGAGGGGGTTCAGTAAACTGTTACTATCTGTTACATAGGGGGAGGAGGGGGTTCTCATTTTGTTACGTAACACTTAAGAGTACATAGAAAAGTGCAAAGTACGTAATAAAATATAATTTTAAAAATAAAACAATATTGAAAAATTAGGGGTGGGTTTGCAAATTGTTACGTAATTTTGAGGGAGGGGGTTTTTTCAAACGTTACTTCCTGTGACAAGGGGGAGAGAGGTCGTAAAAAATGGGCTAAAAGCCTGTTACGTAATTTGTGCACAAAGCTTTATTCATATTAACAAAAAAAATTTGTTTTTAATTAATTATTCGCGAAGAAATAGAATAGTAATTATCAAAGTAATATTTAACAGTCATTTTAAATTTAAACGGAATAGAATTACAAGAATTAACCACGGAGTTAGCTCAGGTGGTTAAGGTCCTGTACTCTGCGGTCGCTCCAAGTCAAGTTTGCTTGGTTCGTGCTCGGGGGAGCCTGGGAATTTTCCCGCTTGTGAAATAACGTCAGTGGAAGGTTTGACGTCGAGTTCTAATGATATGTACATGTC